>LR778279.1:47353143-47385271 GCA_902810595.1 Coregonus sp. 'balchen' | reverse complement strand
CCCCCCCCCTTTTTTAAACCTCTAAAAAAATTTTTTAGGTGGCCCCCCCCCATAAAAAGTTTTTGGGGTTTTTTACCGGGCCCCTTAAAAAGACGGGGGGAAAAACCCCCCTTTTCCCCTTTTCCCCTTTTTTAAGCACATACCCAAGCTTTGGCAGCAAATTTTCCCCCCAACCCCTAGAAATTTTTCCCTCTATCGTAATCGCTCCTGTTTCACCCCAGCTGCCAAACTAACCCTGATTCAGATGACCATCCTACCCATGCTAGATTACAGAGACGTAATTTATAGATCGGCAGGTAAGGGTGCTCTCGAGCGGCTAGATGTTCTTTACCATTCGGCCATCAGATTTGCCACCAATGCTCCTTATAGGACACATCACAGCACTCTATACTCCTCTGTAAACTGGACATCTCTGTATACCCGTCGCAAGACCCACTGGTTGATGCTTATTTATAAAACCATCTTAGGCCTCACTCCCCCCTATCTGAGATACCTACTGCAGCCCTCATCCTCCACATACAACACCCGTTCTGACAGTCACATTATTAAAGGTCCCCAAAGCACACACATCCATGGGTCGCTCCTCTTTTCAGTTCGCTGCAGCTAGCGACTGGAACGAGCTGCAAAAAACACTCCAACTGGACAGTTTTATCTCCATGTCTTCATTCAAAGACTCAATCATGGACACTCTTACTGACAGTTGTGCTTCGTGTGATGTATTGTTGTCTTTACCTTTTTGCCCTTTGTGCTGTTGTCTGTGTGGTAGCAGAGAGAACAGTCTATGACCAGGGTGGCTGGAGTCTTTGAACATTTTTAGGGCTTTCCTCTGACACCGCCTGGTACAGAGGTCCTGGATGACAGGAAGCTTGGCCCCAGTGATGTACTGGGCCGTACGCACTACCCTCTGTAGTGCCTTGCGGTCGGAGGCCGAACAGTTGCCATACCAGGCAGTGATGCAACCAGTAAGGATGCTCTCGATGGTACAGCTGTAGAACCTTTTGAGGATCTGAGGACCCATGCCAAATCTTTTCAGTCTCCTGGGGGGGGAATAGGCTTTGTCGTGCCCTCTTAACGACTGTCTTGGTGTGTTTGAACCATGATAGTTTGTTGGTGATGTGGACACCAAGGTACTTGAAGCTCTCAACCTGTTCCACTACAGCCCCGTCGATGAGAATGGGGGCGTGCTCAGTCCTCTTTTTTTTCCTGTAGTCCACAATCATCTCCTTTGTCTTGATCACGTTGAGGGAGAGGTTATTATCCTGGCATCACACGGCCAGGTCTCTGACCTCCTCCCTATAGGCTGTCTCATCGTTATCGGTGATCAGGCCTACCACTGTTGTGTCGTTGGCAAACTTAATGATGGTGTTGGAGTCGTGCCTGGCCATAAAGTCATGGGTGAACATAGCTACAGATGTTAGTGCTACGGGTCGGTAGTCATTTAGGCAGGTTATCTTAGTGTTCTTGGGCACATGGACTATGGTGGTCTGCTTGAAACATGTTGGTATTACAGACTCAGTCAGGGACATGTTGAAAATTATAGTGAAGACACTTGCCAGTTGGTCATCGCATGCTCGAAGTAAACGTCCTGGTAATCCGTCTGGCCCTGCGCCTTGTGAATGTTGACCTTCTTAAAAGTCTTACTCACATCGGCTATGGAGAGCGTGATCATTTAGTCATCCGGAACAGCTGATGCTCTCATGCATGCTTCAGTGTTGCTTACCTCGAACCGAGCATAGAAGTGATTTAGCTCGTCTGGTAGGCTTGTGTCTCTGGGCAGCTCGCGGCTGTGCTTCCCTTTGTAGTCTGTAATAGTTTTCAAGCCCTGCCACATCCGACGAGCATCGGAGCCGGTGTAGTACGATTCAATCTTAGTCCTGTATTGACTCTTTGTCTGTTTGATGGTTCGTCGGAGGGCATAGCGGGATTTCTTATAAGCGTCCGGCTTAGAGTCCCGCTCCTTGAAAGCGGCAGCTCTACCCTTTAACTCAGTGCGGATGTTGCCTGTAATCCATGGCTTCTGGTTGGGGTATGTACGTACGGTCACTGTGGGGACGACGTCATCGATGCACTGATGCACACATTGATGAAGCCAGTGACTGATGTGGTGTACTCCTCAATGCCATCGGAAGAGTCACTGGTGCTTCCTGCTTTAGTTTTTGCTCATAAGCAGGAATCAGGAGGATATAATTATGGTCAGATTTGCCAAATGGAGTGCGAGGGAGAGTTTTGTACGCGTCTCTGTGTGTGGAGTAAAGGTGGTCTAGAGTTTGTTTTCCTCTGGTTGCACATTTAACATGCTGGTAGAAATTAGGTAGAACGGATTTAAGTTTCCCTGCATTAAAGTCCCCGGCCACTAGAAGCGCTGCCTCTGGATGAGCGTTTTCCTGTTTGCTTATGGCCTTATACAACTCATTGAGTGCAGTCTTAGTGCCAGCATCGGTTTGTGGTGGTAAATAGATGGCTATGAAAAATATAGAAGAAAACTCACTTGGTAAATTGTGTGGTCTTCAGCTTATCATGAGATACTCTACCTCAAGCGAGAAAAACCTTGAGACTTCCTTAATATTAGATTTCGTGCACCAGCTGTTGTTTACAAATATACACAGACCGCCACCCCTTGTCTTACCGGAATCAGCCATTCTATCAGCATATATTCAGCCAGCTGTATGTTATCCATGTTGTCGTTCAGCCACGACTCGGTGAAACATAAGATATTACAGTTTTTAATGTCCCGTTGGTAGGATATCCTTGATCTTAGGTCGTCCATTTTGTTTTCCAATGATTGTATGTTGGCTAATAGGACTGATGGTAGAGGCAGATTACCCACTCGCCGTCGGATCCTTACAAGGCACCCCAACCTACGTCCACATACAACACCCGTTCTGCCAGTCATGTTCTGTTAAAGGTCCCCAAAACACACACATCCCTGGGTCGCTCCTCTTTTCAGTTCACTGCAGCTAGCGACTGGAACGAGCTGCAAAAAACACTCCAACTGGACAGTTTTATCTCCATCTCTTCATTCAAAGACTCAATCATGGACTCTCTTACTGACAGTTGTGGCTGCTTCGTGTGATGTGTTGTTGTCTCTACCTTCTTGCCATTTGTACTGTTATCTGTGGCCAATAATGTTTGTACCATGTTTTGTGCTGCTACCATGTTGTGCTGCTGCCATGTTGTGTTGCTACCATGTTGTGTTGTGATGTGTTAATGCCATGCTATGTTGTTGTCTTAGGTCTCTCTTTATGTAGTGTCTTTCTTGTCATGCTTATGGCCTATTTATTGCCTTACCTCCATAACTTGCTACATTTGCACACACTGTATATATATTTTCTGTTGTATTTTTGACTTTATGTTTTGTTTACCCCATATGTAACTCTGTGTTGTTGTTTTTATCGCACTGTGTCACGCCCTGGCTCTGGGGACACTGTTATGTTGAGCCAGGGTGTGTAGATCTATGTAGTTTATTTCTATGTTGGCCTGAGTGACTCCCAATCAGAGGCAACGAGTGTCAGCTGGGGCTGGTTGTCTCTGATTGGGAGCCATATTTAAACTGTCTGTTTTCCCGTTGTGTTTGTGGGTTCTTGTTTCTAGTTGGTTTTTGTTAGACCGTGAACTGTCACGTTATCGTTTTGTTCGTGTCTCTAAATAAAGAGTATGTTTGCCTGCAACGCTGCGCCTTGGTCCTCCTCTGTATATGACGATCGTGACAGAAGAACCCACCAAGACAGGACCAAGCAGCGTGAAGAGGAGAGAGGATGGACCTGGGATCAGTGGAGTAGGAGTCTCGACTGGGCCCAGCCAAGTGAAGAGCAGAGAGGCTGGCCTATGGAGCAATGGATGAAGAGTCTCGACTGGGTCAAGCCGGGTGAGCAAGAGAGGGGCTTGACGTGGAAGGAGAAGGGCGAAAGGCTGGCGAAGAGTATGGATACCTGGTCCACGGGTAGGAAAGAACCCCAGAAAATTTTTAGGGGGGGCTCACGACGTCGGGGCAGCAGGAGGCCGCGATAGAGCGGTCCAGCGGGTTGACAGAGGAGGCCGCCAGGTTACGGGGGCCACTGGTCGAAGAGGGGATGGAAGGTGTAGAGGCACGGCGAGAGGTACTGGGGTGTGTTACCAGTCCGGTCCGGCCCGTTCCAGATCCCGGTGTAGGGCCAGTGGTGTGTGTCCCCAGTACGGTCCGGTCTGTTCCTGCTCCCCGCACCAAGTGTACGGTGCGCTTCGCCAGCCCGGCTCGGCCCGTTCCTGCCCCTCGCACCAAGCCTACGGTGCGCTTCGCCAGCCCGGCCCGGCCTGCTCCTGCCCCTCGCACCAAGCCTACGGTGCGCTTCGCCAGCCCGGCTCGGCCCGTTCCTGCCCCTCGCACCAAGCCTACGGTGCGCTTCGCCAGCCCGGCCCGGCCTGCTCCTGCCCCTCGCACCAAGCCTACGGTGCGCTTCGCCAGCCCGGCTCGGCCCGTTCCTGCTCCCCGCACCAAGTCAGTGGTGCGCTTCGTCAGCCCGGCTCGGCCCGTTCCTGCTCCCCGCACCAAGTCAGTGGTGCGCTTCGTCAGCCCGGCTCGGCCCGTTCCTGCTCCCCGCACCAAGTCAGTGGTGCGTTTCGTCAGCCCGGTTCGGCCCGCTCCTGCTCCCCGCACCAAGTCAGGGGTGCGTTTCGTCAGCCCGGTTCGGCCCGCTCCTGCTCCCCGCACCAAGTCAGGGGTGCGTTTCGTCAGCCCGGCTCGGGCCGTTCCTGCTCCCCACACCAAGCCAGTGATGTGCGTCGTCAGTCCGGCACAGCCCGTGCCTGTTCCACTGGTGCCTGGTTCAGCACGGGTCAGCTGCGTCACGCCGGAGCTAGAGCAATCCGCTCCACCAGTGTGCAGTCCAGCTCCGGTCAGCAGGGCCAGACCGGACCAGGGGTACTTTGGGGGGTTAGAGAGGGAGTGGGGATCATGCCCGGAGCCGGATCCGCCGCCAAGGCGGAGTGCCCACCCGGTCCCTCCCCTGTGGTATTTAGTTGGCGCGGTCGGAAGTCCGCGCCTTTAGGGGGGGGTACTGTCACGCCCTGGCTCTGGGGACACTGTTATGTTGAGCCAGGGTGTGTAGATCTATGTAGTTTATTTCTATGTTGGCCTGAGTGACTCCCAATCAGAGGCAACGAGTGTCAGCTGGGGCTGGTTGTCTCTGATTGGGAGCCATATTTAAACTGTCTGTTTTCCCGTTGTGTTTGTGGGTTCTTGTTTCTAGTTGGTTTTTGTTAGACCGTGAACTGTCACGTTATCGTTTTGTTCGTGTCTCTAAATAAAGAGTATGTTTGCCTGCAACGCTGCGCCTTGGTCCTCCTCTGTATATGACGATCGTGACACCCTGCTTTGCTTTATCTTGGCCAGGTCGCAGTTGTAAATGAGAACTTGTTCTCAACTGGCTTACCTGGTTAAATAAAGGTGAAATAAAATAAAATAAATAAATGCTTACCGCCCCAATAGATCCACAGACGATGCAATCATCATCACACTGCACACTGCCCTATCCCATCTGGACAAGAGGAATACCTATGTAAGAATGCTGTTCATTGACTATAGCTCAGCATTCAACACCATAGTACCCTCCAAGCTCATCATTAAACTCAGGGCCCTGGGTCTGAACCCCGCCCTGTGCAACTGGGTCCTGGACTTCCTGACTTCCTGATGGGCCGCCCCAAGGTGGTGAAGGTAGGAAACAAGATCTCCACTTCGCTGATCCTCAACACTGGGGCCCCACAAGGGTGCGTGCTCAGCCCCCTCCTGTACTCCCTGTTCACCCATGACTGCGTGGCCAAGCACGCCTCCAACTCAATCATCAAGTTTGCAGACGACACAACAGCAAAGATGAGACCGCCTACAGGGAGGAGGTGAGGGCTCTGGGAGTGTGGTGCCAGAAAAAATAACCTCTCACTCAACGTCAACAAAACAAAGGAGATGATCGAGGAAACAGCAGAGGGTGCACCCCCCTATCCACATCGACGGGACCGCAGTGGAGAAGGTGGAAAGCTTCAAGTTCCTTGGCGTACACATCACCAACAAACTGAAATGGTCCACCCACGCAGACAGTGTGGTGAAGAAGGCGCAACAGAGCCTCTTCAACCTCAGGAGGCTGAAGAAATTCGGCTTGGCACCTAAAACCCTCACAAACTTTTACAGATGCACAATTGAGAGCATCCTATTGAAATCACTGGCCACTTTAAGAAATGGGCCACTAGTCACTTTAATAATGTTTACAGTCACTTTAATAATGTGTTACATATCTTGCACTACTCATCTCATATGCATTCTATTATAAAATATTATACTGTATCTTAGTCCATGCCACTCTGTCATTGCTTGTCCATATACAGGTATGTATATTTTCTTTGTTGTGAAATTGTTAGAGATTACTTGTTAGATATTACTGCACTGTCGGAGCTAGAAGCACAAGCATTTCGCTACACCCGCTATAACATCTGCTAAACACGTGTATGTGACAAATACAATTCAATTTGATTTGATTTGAAGACTACCAGAACCCACTGGATTCTCCAATTACATTGAATTAACTACAGGACAAAATACAAAACCTCCAACCCAAAAAGGCCTGTGGTGTTGATGGTATCCTCAATGAAATGATAAAATATACAGACCACAAATTCCAATTGGCTATACTTAAACATCATCCTTAGCACTGGCATCTTCCCCAATCCACAAAAGTGGAGACAAATTTGACCCCAATAACTACCGTGTATCTGTAGAGACACCTTCATTAGGAATGCTACGTGTCACGGTACTGCTGCTCATTCCGTTCACCAGCTCCGGAGGTCTACGTCACCGGCCTTCTAGGCGTCACTGATCTGTTTCATTACCACCAACCCCGGACTGTCTTGTCTCCTTACGCACACCTGGTTCCCATTCCCCGTGATTGGTATGTGCATATATGTGCCCTCTGTTCCCCATTGTCCTTGTCCAATATTGTCCGTTGGTCTCCTGAGTACATTGTATTACAGTTTACATGCCGAGTAATTCTGCACTTGTTATTACGGGTCTATTCCACCTCAGACAGGGGAAGAGGAGCGCACAGGAATTCGCACTGGACTTTCGGACTCTGGCTGCCAACGCAGGATGGAATGAGAGGGCCCTCATCGACCACTACCGATGTAGCTTGAGGGAGGACGTTCGTCGGGAATTGGCCTGCAGGGACACCAACCTAAGCCTGGACCAACTGGTGGACATGTCGATTCGACTGGATAACCTGTTGGCTACCCGCAGACGTCCGGATCCGGGGCCGTCCATTCCATCCCCCAGCACCTCCGACCCTACCTCTATGGAGCTCGGAGGTGCTGCTATGAGGGAGACCAGTAGAGGGGCCGTCCCCTGCACCAACTGTGGCCGCAGAGGACACACTGCTGGTCGGTGCTGGGGAGGGCCTCCTAGGAGTCGAAGCAGTAGGCAGCGCACTGATGAGTCATTCCAGGTGAGTAGACACCCAACTCACCCAGAGCTCCCTGTTGCGCATATGTGTATGAATGTTGTGTTTCCCGAGTTTTCTCCTCAGTCCCAGCATAAGGCGCTAGTAGATTCAGGCGCAGCTGGGAACTTTATTGATCATCAGTTTACCTATAAGTTAGGGATTCCTATTGTGCCTGTCGATGTGCCCTTCCCTATCCATGCCCTAGACAGCCGCCCTTTGGGGTCAGGCTTGATTAGGGAGGTCACAGCGCCTCTCAGGATGAAAACGCAGGAGGGCCATGAGGAAATGATTAGTCTATATCTGATTGATTCTCCTGCATTTCCCGTGGTGTTGGGGCTTCCCTGGTTAACATCTCATGACCCCACTATTTCATGGCAACAGAGGGCTCTAAAGGGATGGTCTAATCAGTGCTTGGGGAGGTGTGTAGGTGTTTCCGTAGGGGCAACTACGGTGGAAAGTCCGAACCAGGTTCCCACCATGCACATTCCGCCTGAATATGCCGATTTGGCTCTCGCCTTCTGTAAAAAGAAGACGACTCAATTACAACCCCATCGACAGGGGGATTGTGCGATAAACCTCCAGGTAGGCGCTGCGCTTCCCCGGAGTCACGTGTATCCCCTGTCACAGGAGGAGATGGCGGCTATGGAAACATATGTCACTGAATCTCTGAGACAGGGATACATTCGGCCGTCCACTTCCCCTGCGTCATCGAGTTTCTTTTTTGTGAAGAAGAAGGATGGAGGTTTACGCCCGTGCATTGACTACCATGGTCTAAATCAGATCACAATAAAATATAGCTATCCACTACCTCTGATTGCTAGTATGACGGAGTCATTGCACGGGGTGCGCTTCTTCACTAAATTGGATCTCAGGAGCGCGTACAACCTGGTGCGTATTCGGGAGGGAGATGAGTGGAAGACAGCATTTAGGACCACCTCGGGGCACTATGAGTACCTCGTCATGCCATACAGTCTGATGAATGCTCCTTCAGTCTTCCAATCGTTTGTTGATGAGATTTTCCGGGACCTGCATGGACAGGGTGTAGTGGTGTATATCGATGACATTCTAGTATACTCCGCTACACGAGCCGAGCATGTGTCCCTGGTTCGTCGGGTGCTTGGTAGACTGTTGGAGCATGACCTGTATGTGAAGGCGGAGAAATGTCTGTTCTTCCAGGAGTCCATCTCCTTCCTGGGACACCGCTTGTCCGCGTCAGGTGTGGAGATTGACCGCATTTCGGCCGTGCGTAATTGGCAGACTCCAACCACGGTGAAGGAGGTGCAGCGGTTCTTGGGTTTTGCCAATTACTACCGGAGGTTTATCCGGGGCTTTGGGCAGGTAGCGGCTCCCATTACCTCCTCGCTAAAGGGAGGGCCGGTGCGTCTGCAGTGGTCGGCTGAGGCGGTCAGGGCTTTTAAGCATCTGAAGGACCTGTTTACTTCGGCTCCGGTGCTGGCTCATCCGGATCCTTCCTTGGCATTCCAGGTTGAGGTGGATGCGTCCGAGTCTGGGATCGGTGCTGTACTGTCTCAGCGCTCGGGTACGCCACCAAAACTCCGCCCCTGTACTTTCTTTTCTAAGAAGCTCAGTCCGGCGGAGCGCAATTATGATGTGGGGGACCGGGAGCTGTTAGCTGTGGTTCAAGCCCTGAAGGTGTGGAGGCATTGGCTTGAGGGGGCTAAACACCCTTTTCTCATTTTGACTGACCATCGTATCCTGGAGTACATCCGGGCGGCGAGGAGGTTGAACCCTCGTCAGGCAAAATGGGCTATGTTTTTCACTCAATTTGTGTTTACTCTCACTTACAGACCAGGTTCCCAGAACGCTAAGGCAGACGCCCTGTCCCGACTGTATGACACAGAGGAGAGGTCCATTGAGCCCACTCCCATACTCCCGGCGTCGTGTCTGGTGGCACCGGTGGTGTGGGAGGTTGATGTGGACATCGAGCGGGCGTTACGTACCGAGCCTACTCCCCCCCAGTGTCCGGAGGGTCGGATGTACGTGCCGCTCGAGGTTCGTGATCGATTGATTTATTGGGCTCACACGTCACCCTCCTCTGGTCATCCTGGTATTGGTCGGACGGTGCACTGTCTTAGTGGGAAGTACTGGTGGCCCACTTTAGCCAAGGACGTGAGGGTTTATGTTTCCTCCTGCTCGGTGTGCGCCCAGTGTAAGTCGCCTAGACACCTGCCCAGAGGGAAGTTACAACCCCTACCCGTTCCACAACGGCCGTGGTCTCATCTATCGGTGGACTTTGTCACGGACCTTCCCCCCTCACAGGGGAACAACACGATCTTGGTCGTTGTGGATCGGTTTTCGAAGGCCTGCCGTCTCATTCCTATGCCAGGTCTCCCTACAGCCCTACAAACTGCTGACGCCCTGTTTACACACGTCTTCCGGCACTACGGGGTGCCTGAGGATATAGTGTCTGATCGGGGTCCCCAGTTCACCTCTAGAGTCTGGAGGGCGTTTATGGAACGTCTGGGGGTCTCGATTAGCCTTACCTCAGGTTTTCACCCCGAGGGTAATGGGCTGGTGGAGAGAGTAAACCAGGATGTGGGTAGGTTTCTGAGGTCCTATTGCCAGGACCGGCAGGGGGAGTGGTCGGGATATATCCCCTGGGCAGAGATAGCCCAAAACTCACTCCCCCACTCCTCTACTAACCTCACGCCTTTCCAGTGTGTGTTGGGTTATCAGCCGGTTCTGGCACCCTGGCGTCAGAGCCAGATCGAAGCTCCTGCGGTGGACGAGTGGTTTCGGCGCTCGGAAGAGACCTGGAACGCTGCTCATGTACACCTGCAGCGGGCTATCAGGCGACAAAAGGCGAGCGCCGACCGCCACCGCAGTGAGGCTCCGGTGTATGCACCGGGGGATCGGGTCTGGCTCTTGACCCGAAACCTGCCCCTTCACCTGCCCTGCCGGAAGCTGGGTCGGTGGTTTGTGGGGCCATTTAAAGTCCTGAGGAGATTGAACGAGGTTTGTTATAGGTTACAACTTCCTATTAATTACCGTATTAACCCCTCGTTCCATGTGTCTCTCCTCAGGCCGGTAGTAGCTGGTCCACTCCAGGAGTCTGAGGTACGGGAGGTTCCTCCGCCCCCACTGGACATCGAGGGGGCTCCGGCGTACTCGGTCCGTTCCATCTTGGATTCGAGGCGTCGGGTGGGGGGCCTGCAGTATCTCGTGGAATGGGGGGGTACGGTCCGGAGGAACGGTGCTGGGTCCCTAGGAGGGACATCCTAGATCCCTCCATGTTGAGGGATTTCCACCGGAGTCATCCGACCCGCCCTGCTCCGCGTCCTCCTGGCCGTCCCCGAGGCCGGGGTCGGCGCACGGCTGGAGCCGCGCGTCAAGGGGGGGGTACTGTCACGGATTCAGCCGAGGCTGCCCCTCCTCCTTGCTTCGGGCAGGCTTCGGTGTGCGTCGTCACCGGAGTACTAGCTGCTACCGATCCATGTTTCCATGTTCGACTTGTTATGTCTTTAATGTGTACACCTGTTTCCCATTATGTAGTATTGTCTTCCCTATTTAACCCTCTGTGTTACACTGTGTGTTGTGTGTGATTGTTATCGTTATCGGCAGTCGTTAGTGTGCGGGTTATTTCCTCCCTGTGTGGAGATGGTGTATTCTCAGATTACTTTCTAGTAAAGTACGTTTTCTGATCAGCTCTGTGTCCTGCGTTTGACTTCGCCCACCGCATTTCACTGACGCCTTTTGACAGAAGAATCTCATATATAAAATATATTTTTATTTGTTTAACACGTTTTTGGTTACTATATGATTCCATATGTGTTATTTCATAGTTTTGATGTCTTCACTATTATTCTACAATGTAGAAAATAGTAAAAGAAAAGAAAAACCCTTGAATGAGTAGGTGTTCTAAAACTTTTGACCAGTGGTATACCTCGGCCTAAACATCAGCACCAAGGTTATTCTGAGAAATGAAGGTTATTCTATGCGAGAAATTGCCAAGCAACTGAAGATCTCGTACAACGCTGTGTACTACAGAGTTGCAAAGAAAAAGCCATATCTTAGACTGGCCAATATAAAGAAAAGGATAAGATGGGCAATCTGAGATATGGCTTTTTCTTTGCCACTCTGCCTAGAAGGTCAGCATCCCGGAGTCGCCTCTTCACTGTTGACGTTGAGACTGGTGTTTTGCGGGTACTATTTAATGAAGCTGCCAGTTGAGGACATGTGAGGCGTCTGTTTCTCAAACTAGACACTCTAATGTATTTTTCCTCTTGCTCAGTTGTGCACCGGGGCCTCCCACTCCTGCTGATAATGGGCCTCTGTACGCCTATGTAGATATTCCATTAAAAATCAGCCGTTTCCAGCTACAATAGCCATTTACAACATGAACAATGTCTACACTGTATTTCTGGTCAATTAGATGTTATTTTTATGGACAAACGAGAGAGAGAGAGAGCGAGAGAGAGAGAGAGAGAGAGGAAATTGGAATACAAACCCACAAAGAATTTGAAAACAAATCAAATTTTGACAAACTCCCATATCTATTGGGTGAAATACCACAGTGTGTCATCACAGCAGCAAGATTTGAGACATGTTGCCACAAGAAAAGGGCAACCAGTGAAGAACATACACCATTGTAAATACAAACTATATTTATGTTGATTTATTTTCCCTTTTGTACTTTAACTATTTGTACATCATTCCAACACTGTATATATACATAATATGACATTATAATGTCTTTATTCTTTTGGAACATTTGTGAGTGTAATGTTTACTGTTAATATTTATTGTTTATTTCACTTTTGTTTACTATCTACTTCACTTGCTTTGGCAATGTTAACACATGTTTCCCATGCCAATAAAGCCCTTAAATTGAAATTGAATTGAGAGACAGAGAGAGGAAGAGACATATAGAGACAGAGAAAAAAGAGCGAACGAGAGAGAGAGAGACTCTCGAGAGAGAGGGGAGAGGGAGACGAGAGAGAGGGGGGGGATCGAGGGTGCAGGAGAGAGTGAGGGGAGAGAGAGTGAGGTTAAATGTTTATTTTTAATCTGATTTTATTCTGCCCTGTTATGTGTTCAAAGTTATGAAATAAAATATTATTTTGTGCTACACTAATCGCAATCTTTTTTCTGCCTATGTTGAATTACTGTATCAAATGAATGACTGTAAGTCGCTTTGGATAAAGCGTCTGCTAAATGGCTTATTATTATTATTTTATAGAGGGGGGAGAGAGAGAGAGAGAGCGAGAGAGAGGAGAGGAGAGAGAAGAGAGAGCAGAGAGAAGAGGACGGAGCAGAGAGGAGCGGGATGAGAGATTCTCGAGAGAAGAGAGGAGAATCTCTCAAGATATCCTCTCGATATATCGTCCTGATACTAGAGCAGAGAGGACAGAGAGGAGGTCTGAGGTGCTATCTTCAGTTGAAATAGTTAGCCAACGTTAGCTAACAGTCCATTTGGTTTGTTACTCTGTCAAACTGAACTCTTGTCAGGTGTGGTTGTAACTCACCTGTCTTGGAGCAGCGCAGCATCTCATTGGCCACTTCTGACCCTGTGACGGTCATGACAGGGTTGCCATAGTAATGTCATACAGGTCACAGGAAGTCCACAATGTCAATGAAGTTGATTGATCTCCAATTTTCCCATGTCAGAAGCGTCCAGGTGCGTTTGTTTCTCTAGTTTTGAGTGTCTGGAGCTCTGTGTTTTATATTTCCTGTTCTCATACCTTCAGACATCCTGTTCTACCTGCTGCTCTTCCTCATATACACACTATCACACACTAACACAACACCACATGACTAATGTGTTGGTATGAATTCTACCACAGAGAATCCAGAAACTGGTTCTATAGGCCACACCTTGACACACACTCGGAGGGGCTACACAGGAAGAGCAGGAAGAGCAACAGTTTAATGAATGAATCTTTATTAGTTCAGATCAACATCAGAGAGTCATCGCTGTGTAACACAATAGTCTACATTGTCTGGATAAGAGCATCTGCTAAATGATGTAAATGTATATGTAAATGTACATGGCTTACACACACACACGCATAAACACACACACATGCATACACACACACACTGTCACGGTTTCGGCCGAGGCTGCTCCTCCTCCTGGTTCGGGCAGGCTTCGGCGCTCGCCGTCCCCGGAGTACTAGCTGCCACCGCTCTATGTTTCTGTATTTGATTGCTTTTGTCCGTCTGTCACACCTGTGTCTGTTTGGGTGTTGATTACGTGTCTTATAAGTTCCTTGTTTTGCTCTAGGGTAATTGTGTGTTGTTATTTTGTTGCCACTTTGTCTATGCTACGTGCTTGTTTTCCGTTGTGTTTCATGTTTAGTGTTTTACGCGTGTGCGTAATTTTCCCTCGCCACTTCGTGTATTTTCGAGGTCGGGGTTTTCTACTCGTGTTATTTAGACTATTAAAGTCTTGTTGGACTAACCTCTGTTTTCTGCGCTTGACTCCTCCACCACATCCACATCGGTAAAGTGACACACACACACACACACACACGTGCATACATTATTATTTTTTTGTTTTATGGGTGGTCCCGGGGATCGAACCCACTACCTTGGCGTTACAAGCGCCGTGCTCTACCAGCTGAGCTACAGAGGACCACAATATTATTATTATTATTACAGACTATTATATTATTAATATTAGTATTACAGACTGACTGAAAGAGAGACAGACAGACAGACAGACAGACAGACAGGCAGAAAGACAGACAGACAGACAGACAGACAGGCAGGCAGACAGACAGACAGACAGACAGACAGACAGGCAGAAAGACAGACTGACAGAAAGACAGACAGCCACCCAGACAGATTGCCAGCCAGACTGAGAGACAAACAGGCTGACAGACAGAGTGAGTAGTGCAGAGTGTAGGTTCCTACCTGTACATTTCATTAATAAATATACATGATACATTTAATATAATACATTGATCCAAAACACACTGGTCAACAGAACTGAATACACTGTTCTCAACAGAACTGGACACCCTGTTCTCAACAGAACTGAATACACTGTTCTCAACAGAACTGGACACCCTGTTCTCAACAGAACTGAATACACTGTTCTCAACAGAACTGGACACCCTGTTGTCAACAGAACTGGACACACTGTTGTCAACAGAACCGAACACACTGTTGTCAACAAAACCGAACACACTGTTGTCAACAGAACCGGACACACTGTTGTCAACAGAACTGAAGACACTGTTCTCAACAGAACTGAAGACACTTGTCAACAGAACTGGACACACTGTTTTTGCTCAACAGAACCGAACACACTGTTGTCAACAGAACCGAACACACTGTTGTCAACAGAACCGAACACACTGTTGTCAACAAAACCGAACACACTGTTGTCAACAAAACCGAACACACTGTTGTCAACAGAACCGGACACACTGTTGTCAACAGAACCGAACACACTGTTGTCAACAGAACTGGACACACTGTTGTCAACAGAACCGGACACACTGTTGTCAACAGAACTGAACACACTGATGTCAACAAATCAAATCAAATCAAATTGTATATGCCACATGCGCCGAATACAACAGTGTAGACATTACCGTGAAATGCTTACTTACAGCCCTTAACCAACAATGCATTAATTTTTTTATAAAAAAGTAAAATAAAACAACAACAACAAAAAAAAAGTGTTGAGAAAAAAAAGAGCAGAAGTAAAATAAAATAACAGTAGGGAGGCTATATACAGGGGGGTACCGGTGCAGAGTCAATGTGCGGGGGCACCGGCTAGTTGAGGTAGTTGAGGTAATATGAACATGTGGGTAGAGTTAAAGTGACTATGCATAAATAATTAACAGAGTAGCAGCAGCGTAAAAAGATGGGGTGGGGGTGGGTGGGCAGTGCAAGTAGTCCGGGTAGCCATGATTAGCTGTTCAGGAGTCTTATGGCTTGGGGGTAGAAGCTGTTGAGAAGCCTTTTGGACCTAAACTTGGCGCTCCGGTACCGATTGTCATGTGGTACCAGAGAAAACAGTCTATGACTAGGGTGGCTGGAGTCCTTGACAATTTTGAGGGCCTTCCTCTGACACCGCCTGGTATAGAGGTCCTGGATGGCAGGAAGCTTGGCCCCAGTGATGTACTGGGCCGTACGCACTACCCTCTGTAGTGCCTTGCGGTCGGAGGCCGAGCAGTTGCCATACCAGGCGGTGATGCAACCAGTCAGAATGCTCTCGATGGTGCAGCTGTAGAACTTTTTGAGGATCTGAGGACCCATGCCAAATCTTTTCAGTCTCCTGAGGGGGAATAGGCTTTGTCGTGCCCTCTTCACAACTGTCTTGGTGTGTGTGGACCATGATAGTTCGTTGGTGATGTGGACACCAAGGAACTTGAAGCTCTCAACCTGTTCAACTACAGCCCCGTCGATGAGAATAGTCCACAATCATCTCCTTTGTCTTGGTCACGTTGAGGGAGAGGTTGTTATCCTGGCACCACACAGCCAGGTCTCTGACCTCCTCCCTATAGGCTGTCTCATCGTTGTCGGTGATCAGGCCTACCACTGTTGTGTCGTCGGCAAACTTAATGATGGTGTTGGAGTCGTGCCTGGCCATGCAGTCATGGGTGAACAGGGAGAACAGGAGGAGACTGAGCACGCACCCCTGAGGAGCCCCCGTGTTGAGGATCAGCGTGGCAGATGTGTTGTTACCTACCCTTACCACCTGGGGGCGGCCCGTCAGGAAGTCCAGGATCCAGTTGCAGAGGGAGGTGTTTAGTCCCAGGATCCTTAGCTTAGTGATTAGCTTTGAGGGCACTATGGTGTTGAACGCTGAGCTGTAGTCAATGAATAGCATTCTCACGTAGGTGTTCCTCTTGTCCAGGTGGGAAAGGGCAGTGTGGAGTGCAATAGAGATTGCATCATCTGTGGATCTGTTGGGGTGGTATGCAAATTGGAGTGGGTCTAGGGTTTCTGGGATAATGGTGTTGATGTGAGCCATGACCAGCCTTTCAAAGCACTTCATGGCTACAGACGTCAGTGCTACGGGTCGGTAGTCATTTAGGCAGGTTACCTTAGTGTCCTTGGGCACGGGGACTATGGTGGTCTGCTTGAAACATGTTGGTATGACAGACTCAGTAAGGGACATGTTGAAAATGTTAGTGAAGACACTTGCCAGTTGGTCAGCACATGCGCGGAGTACACGTCCTGGTAATCCATCTGGCCCTGAGGCCTTGTGAATGTTGACCTGCTTAAAATTCTCACTCACATCGGCTACGGAGAGCGTGATCACATAGTCATCCGGAACAGCTGGTGCTCTCATGCATGCTTCAGTGTTGCTTGCCTCGAAGCGAGCATAGAAGTGGTTTAGCTCGTCTGGAAGTCTTGTGTCACTGGGAAGCTTGCGGCTGCGCTTCCCTTTGTGGTCTGTAATAGTTTTCAAGCCCTGTCACATCCGACGAGCGTCAGAGACGGTGTAGTACTGAACTGAACACACTGTTGTCAACAGAACTGAACACACTGTTCTCAACAGAACTGGACAAACTGTTCTCAACAAAACTGGACACACTGTTCTCAACAGAACCGAACACACTTTTGTCAACAGAAGTGGACAACTGTTGTCAACAGAAGTAGACACTGTTGTCAACAGAACTGGACAAACTGTTGTCAACAGAACTGAATACACGGTTGTCAACAAAACTGAACACACTGTTGTCAACAAAACTGGACACACTGTTGTCAACAGAACTGAAGACACTGTTGTCAACAAAACTGAAGACACTGTTCTCAACAGAACCGGACACACTGTTCTCAACAGAACTGAACACACTGTTGTCAACAGAACTGGACACACTGTTCTCAACAGAACCGGACACACTGTTGTCAACAGAACCGGACACACTGTTCTCAACAGAACCGAACACACTGTTGTCAACAGAACTGGACACACTGTTGTCAACAAAACTGAAGACACTGTTGTCAACAGAACCGAACACACTGTTGTCAACAGAACTGAACACACTGTTGTCAACAGAACTGAAGACACTGTTGTCAACAAAACTGAACACACTGTTCTCAACAGAACTGAATACACTGTTGTCAACAGAACTGGACACAATGTTGTCAACAGAACCGGACACACTGTTGTCAACAAAACTGGACACACTGTTGTCAACAGAACTGGACACGCTGTTGTCAACAGAACTGAACACACTGTTGTCAACAGAACTGGACACACTGTTCTCAACAGAACTGGACACACTGTTCTCGACAGAACTGGACACACTGTTGTCAACAGAACTGAACACACTGTTGTCAACAGAACTGAACACACTGTTGTCAACAAAACTGAACACCCTGTTGTCAACAGAACTGAAGACACTGTTGTCAACAAAACTGGACACCCTGTTGTCAACAGAACTGGACACCCTGTTGTCAACAGAACTGGACACCCTGTTCTCAACATAACTGAAGACACTGTTGTCAACAGAACTGGACACTGTACAGTTCATATGTATAATATGATGTCCAGCCTTGATATTTAGCTTCACAATGAAGTGTTCTATCGTTTTCTTTTCAGGACAACCAGGGCTACAAGTCACAAAACACAAAGAATTGACATAAACAGTTGCATTCATGAGTTTTATTGACAAATGTCAATCAAAAAAACAAGGGCCACCAAGCAAAAACCTGATAAAAATGAATTTATAAGAATTCTTTAAGTACAGAAATAGTTTGCTCAGTGACAACTGTGTGGAGTTTGGAGTTTGTGACAGCAACTATGTGAGCTTATTCCAGTTTTATAGACACTATGTCCTGGGATTTCCTGGGATCTCTGTAGATGGACCCCTTACCTTCTAATGACTCAGTTTTATAGACACTATGTCCTGGGATTTCCTGGGATCTCTGTAGAAGGACCCCTTACCTTCTAATGACTCAGTTTTATAGACACTATGTCCTGGGATTTCCTGGGATCTCTGTAGAAGGACCCCTTACCTTCTAATGACTCAGTATTATAGACACTATGTCCTGGGATTTCCTGTCTTCTATGGAGAAGGACCCCTTACCTTCTAATGACTCAGTATTATAGACACTATGTCCTGGGATTTCCTGGGATCTCTGTAGATGCTCCTTACCTTCTAACTACTCCTGTGGCTTGTGAGTCATAGAGCAAAACATATTACATGTACATGTTCGTGAGAGTCTCAGCTCTGATGCATATATCTTAAATGGAGATAACATGTATTATTTTTAACATAAAGTATAAATACATTATGGTATTACAGTATATAGTATAATACAGTAAATTATGGGGGATGGGAGGTGAGGTGCATTATGGGGGTCGGGAGGTGCATTATGGGAAAGGAGCGGTGAGGTGCATTATGGGGGATGGGAGGTGCATTACGGGGAATGAGAGGTGAGATGCATTATGGGGGATGGGAGGTACATTATGGGGGATGGGAGGTGCATTATGGGGGATGGGAGGTGAGGTGCATTATGGGGGATGGGAGGTGAGGTGCATTATGGGGGATGGGAAGTGAGGTGCATTATGGGGGATGGAAGGTGAGGTGTATTATGGGGGATGGAAGGTGAGGTGTATTATGGGGGATGGGAGGTGAGGTGCATTATGGGGGATGGGAGGTGAAGTGCATTATGGGGGTGGGAGGTGCATTATGGGGGATGGGAGGTGAGGTGCATTATGGGGGATGGGAGGTGAGGTGCATTATGGGGGATGGGAGGTGAGGTGTATTATGGGGATGGGAGGTGAGGTGCATTATGAGGGAAGGAAGGTGCATTATGGGGGAAGGAAGTTGCATTATGATGGATGGGAGATGCAAAATGCATCATGATATTTTACCCAAAAAATATCTTGAAATAAGATAAATTACTTGTATTATGCATTTCTGGGGGGGTTAAAATGAGACAAATGTTCTGCCAATGAGGTTAGCCAATTTATCTTGGTAAGAAAAAAAAATCATTTTAAGTGAATTATCACTCAATATATGAAAATAAAAATCTTGATTCAAGATATTTAGGCTTGCTTAGAAATCACTTTTTGCAGTGTAACTTCAATGTTTTTGAGGGTTTTACATGGCATTGTAGATTTTAGCTGTATATATGATATACTTGGGATGTTTTCAGCGTATTTTTTACGATTTCAGACAATGCGATTAACTGCAAAAAAAAAAGAATTGCACTAAAACTCGAGTTAACTCATCAACTTTGACAGCCCTAATAATAATAATACACTAATATACACTGAGTTTGCAAAACATTAAGAACACCTGCTCTTTCCATGACATCGACTGACCAGTTGCATCCAGGTGAAAGCTAAGATCCCTTATTGATGTCATTTGTTAAATCCACTTCAACCAGTGTAGATGAAGGGGAGGAGACGGGTTAAATAATGATTTTTTAGCTTTGAGCCAATTGAGACATGGATTGTGTATGTGTGCCATTCAGAGGGTGAATGGGCAAGACAAAATATTTAAGTGCCTTTGAACGGGGTATGGTAGTAGGCACCAGGCGCACCGGTTTGTGTCAAGAATTGCAACACTGCTGGGTTTTTCACACTCAACAGTTTCCTGTGTGTATCAAGAATGGTCCACTACCCAAAGGACATCCAGCCAACTTGACATAGCTGTGGGAAGCATAGGAGCCAACACGGGCCAGCATCCATGTGGAACGCTTTCGACACCTTGAGTCCATGCCCCAGCGAATTGAGGCTGTTATATAAAAAAATAAAAAAAATAAAATGCCATTTAGCAGACGCTTTTATCCAAAGCGACTTACAGTCATGCGTGCATACATTTTTGTGTATGGGTGGTCCCGGGGATCGAACCCACTACCTTGGCGTTACAAGCGCCGTGCTCTACCAGTTGAGCTACAGAGGACCAAAGGGAGGGATGAGGGGTGCAACTCAATATTAGGAAGGTGTTATGAGGGCAAAAGGGGGGGATGGGGTTATGAGGGCAAAAGGGGGGATGGGGGGTGCAACTCAATATTAGGAAGGTGTTATGAGGGCAAAAGTGGGGGATGAGGGGTGCAACTCAATATTAGGAAGGTGTTATGAGGGCAAAAGGGGGGGATGAGGATGGAAGGAGTTCTTAATGTTTGGTACATTCTAACCCTAACCCATTCAGTGTATAATATAACAATATGACCTCCTGCTCCTGGGATCATTCTAGAGGATCCCCACAGGCTCAAAATCTGTTTTATCTCTAGAGGATCCCCACAGGCTCATTCTGTCTGGCCGTTATCTCTAGAGGATCCCCACAGGCTCATTCTGTCTGGCCGTTATCTCTAGAGGATCCCCACAGGCTCATTCTGTCTGGCCGTTATCTCTAGAGGATCCCCACAGGCTCAAAATCTGTTTTATCTCTAGAGGGTCCCCACAGGCTCATTCTGTCTGGCCGTTATCTCTAGAGGATCCCCACAGGCTCAAAATCTGTTTTATCTCTAGAGGGTCCCCACAGGCTCATTCTGTCTGGCCGTTATCTCTAGAGGATCCCCACAGGCTCATTCTGTCTGGCCGTTATCTCTAGAGGATCCCCACAGGCTCATTCTGTCTGGCCGTTATCTCTAGAGGATCCCCACAGGCTCATTCTGTCTGGCCGTTATCTCTAGAGGGTCCCCACAGGCTCAACATCTGTTTTATCTCTAGAGGATCCCCACAGGCTCATTCTGTCTGGCCGTTATCTCTAGAGGATCCCCACAGGCTCAACATCTGTTTTATCTCTAGAGGGTCCCCACAGGCTCATTCTGTCTGGCCGTTATCTCTAGAGGATCCCCACAGGCTCATTCTGTCTGGCCATTATCTCTAGAGGATCCCCACAGGCTCAACATCTGTTTTATCTCTAGAGGGTCCCCACAGGCTCAACATCTGTAATGTAACTTCAAAATTATACATTAATTTGTTCAGTACGTAATTTTTGTTTACCTGAGAAAAATGGAGCCCCAACATGTATTCATTTGAACATAGAGTACCAGTACATTATGGTATTACAATATATAGTATACATAGAGTACATTATGTGGGAATGGAGGTGCATTATGGGTGATGGAGGGTGAGATGCATTATGGGGGATGGGAGGTGAGGTGCATTATGGGGATGGAGGGTGAGGTGCATTATGGGGATGGGAGGTGAGGTGCATTATGGGTGATGGTGGGTAAGGTGCATTATGGGGGATGGGAGGTGAGGGGCATTATAGGGGATGGAAGATGAGGTGCATTATGGGGGATGGGAGGTGCATTATGGGGGATGGGAGGTGCATTCTGGGGGATTGGAGGTGCATTATGGGGGATGGGAGGTGCATTATGGGGATGGAGGGTGAGGTGCATTATGGGGATGGGAGGTGAGGTGCATTATGGGTGATGGTGGGTAAGGTGCATTATGGGGGATGGGAGGTGAGGTGCATTATGGGTGATGGTGGGTAAGGTGCATTATGGGGGATGGGAGGTGAGGGGCATTATAGGGGATGGAAGATGAGGTGCATTATGGGGGATGGGAGGTGCATTCTGGGGGATTGGAGGTGCATTATGGGGGATGGGAGGTGCATTATGGGGGATGGAGGTGCATTATGGGGGATGGGAGGTGAGCACAGGAGGTTGGTAGTACCTTAACTGGGGACCACGGGCTCGTGGTAATGGCTGGAGTGGAATTATTGGAATGGTATCAAATACATCAAACACATGGTTTGATGCCATTCCATTTGCTCCGTTCCAGCCATTATTATGAGCCGTCCTCCCCTCAGCAGCCTCCACTGAAGATGAGGTGCATTATGGGGGATGTGAGGTGTGGGGGAGTCATAGAGAATGATAGAGATCTCTAGTGGCCAAAAGGCTGTATTACCATGGCCAGCGCCATTGATGGATTCAACCATTTCAATGTAGTCAACTGGGTGGGACTTCCAACTTCATTGGCTGATCCCTCCTGATGAACCTGTTGGAGTCATGTTTAACCGGGTCATCAGGAGGGATCAGTCAATCGTTTTAAGAAGAGAATGTACTACTTCAAAATGCCCATGCTGTGCCAGACGATATAATGTCACAGATACAAAGATGAGTCCTCTATCTCTCTCTATGGGGGGAGCTGACATCTCGTGAGTCCGTCCAGTTCAGGTTTTTCAACAGGAAGTGATGTAACAGTTGCCATGTGGTCGCTAGAGGAGAAGTTTTTGTGCTGCACCATTTTCTTCCTCCAAAAACAGGAACGCCGTTTCCCACGAGGCCACAGGGCTGGGGGAGGGGCATGTGAGGGTTGTGGGTTTTGTAGTCTAGCCCACATTGACTCCCAGCCCCACCTGCACACAGATATGCTACGGTAAGTACACTCCATCACCACTTACACAACCAAAACAACAACACCAACCCCCACCTGCAGTTTGTCACCACGGTGATTAACGAAGGCTCCCATCAGTAGTGTAGCGGGGAGAGGAGACAGACTCTTCTCCAGTACCCCTCCAATAATACACCTACTGTTAACCATACCTACACACACACAGACACACACACACACACACACACACACACACACACACACACACACACACACACACACACACACACACACACACACACACACACACACACACACACACAGACACAGACACAACTTTATTAGGCTGCAGTCAATATTTGTCATCAGAAATACATATTTACCAGTGGAGGCTGCTGAGGGGAAGAACACCATGTTAGTCTCTGGTAGTTAACTCTGAACACCATGTTAGTCTCTGGTAGTTAACTCTGAACACCATGTTAGTCTCTGGTAGTTAACTCTGAACACCATGTTAGCCTCTGGTAGTTAACTCTGAACACCATGTTAGTCTCTGGTAGTTAACTCTGAACACCATGTTAGTCTCTGGTAGTTAACTCTGAACACCATGTTAGTCTCTGGTAGTTACCTCTGAACACCATGTTAGTCTCTGGTAGTTAACTCTGAACACCATGTTAGTCTCTGGTAGTTAACTCTGAACACCATGTTAGTCTCTGGTAGTTAACTCTGAACACCATGTTAGTATCTGGTAGTTAACTCTGAACACCATGTTAGTCTCTGGTAGTTAACTCTGAACACCATGTTAGCCTCTGGTAGTTAACTCTGAACACCATGTTAGTCTCTGGTAGTTAACTCTGAACACCATGTTAGCCTCTGGTAGTTAACTCTTAACACCATGTTAGTCTCTGGTAGTTAACTCTGAACACCATGTTAGTATCTGGTAGTTAACTCTGAACACCATGTTAGTATCTGGTAGTTAACTCTGAACACCATGTTAGCCTCTGGTAGTTAACTCTGAACACCATGTTAGTCTCTGGTAGTTAACTCTGAACACCATGTTAGTCTCTGGTAGTTAAACTCTGAACACCATGTTAGTCCTCTGGTAGTTAACTCTGAACACCATGTTAGTCTCTGGTAGTTTAACTCTGAACACCATGTTAGTCTCTGGTAGTTAACTCTGAACACCATGTTAGTCTCTGGTAGTTAACTCTGAACACCATGTTAGTCTCTGGTAGTTAACTCTGAACACCATGTTAGTCTCTGGTAGTTAACTCTGAACACCATGTTAGTCTCTGGTAGTTAACTCTGAACACCATGTTAGTCTCTGGTAGTTAACTCTGAACACCATGTTAGTCTCTGGTAGTTAACTCTGAACACCATGTTAGTCCTCTGGTAGTTAACTCTGAACACCATGTTAGTCTCTGGTAGTTAACTCTGAACACCATGTTAGCTCTGGTAGTTAACTCTGAACACCCATGTTAGTCCTCTGGTAGTTAACTCTGAACACCATGTTAGTCTCTGGTAGTTAACTCTGAACACCATGTTAGTCTCTGGTAGTTAACTCTGAACACCATGTTAGTCCTCTGGTAGTTTAACTCTGAACACCATGTTTAGTCTCTGGTAGTTAACTCTGAACACCATGTTAGTCTCTGGTAGTTAACTCTGAACACCATGTTAGTCCTCTGGTAGTTAACTCTGAACCCATGTTAGTCTCTGGTAGTTTAACTCTGAACACCATGTTAGTCTCTGGTAGTTAACTCTGAACACCATGTTAGTCTCTGGTAGTTAACTCTGAACACCATGTTAGTCTCTGGTAGTTAACTCTGAACACCATGTTAGCTCTGGTAGTTAACTCTGAACACCATGTTAGGTCTCTGGTAGTTAACTCTGAACACCATGTTAGTCCTCTGGTAGTTAACTCTGAACACCATGTTAGTCTCTGGTAGTTAACTCTGAACACCATGTTTAGTCTCTGGTAGTTAACTCTGAACACCATGTTAGTCTCTGGTAGTTAACTCTGACACCAGGTAGTCCTCTGGGTATTACTGAACCCATGTTAGTCTCTGGTAGTTAACTCTGAACACCATGTTAGTCTCTGGTAGTTAACATCCTGAACCACCATGTTAGTCTCTGGTAGTTAACTCTGAACACCATGTTAGTCTCTGGTAGTTAACTCTGAACACCATGTTAGTCTCTGGTAGTTAACTCTGAACACCATGTTAGTCTCTGGTAGTTAACTCTGAACACCATGTTAGTCTCTGGTAGTTAACTCTGAACACCATGTTAGTCTCTAGTAGTTAACTCTGAACACCATGTTAGTCTCTGGTAGTTAACTCTGAACACCATGTTAGTCTCTGGTAGTTAACTCTGAACACCATGTTAGTCTCTGGTAGTTAACTCTGAACACCATGTTAGCCTCTGGTAGTTAACTCTGAACACCATGTTAGTCTCTGGTAGTTAACTCTGAACACCATGTTAGTCTCTGGTAGTTAACTCTGAACACCATGTTAGTCTCTGGTAGTTAACTCTGAACACCATGTTGTCTCTGGTAGTTAACTCTGAACACCATGTTAGCTCTGGTAGTTAACTCTGAACACCATGTTAGTCTCTGGTAGTTAACTCTGAAACACCATGTTAGTCTCTGGTAGTTAACTCTGAACACCATGTTAGTCTCTAGTAGTTAACTCTGAACACCATGTTAGTCTCTGGTAGTTAACTCTGAACACCATGTTAGTCCTGGTAGTTAACTCTGAACACCATGTTAGTCTCTGGTAGTTAACTCTGAACACCATGTTAGTCTCTGGTAGTTAACTCTGAACACCATGTTAGTCTCTGGTAGTTAACTCTGAACACCATGTTAGTCTCTGGTAGTTAACTCTGAACACCATGTTAGTCTCTGGTAGTTAACTCTGAACACCATGTTAGTCTCTGGTAGTTAACTCTGAACACCATGTTAGTCTCTGGTAGTTAACTCTGAACACCATGTTAGTCTCTGGTAGTTAACTCTGAACACCATGTTAGTCTCTGGTAGTTAACTCTGAACACCATGTTAGTCTCTGGTAGTTACTCTGAACACCATGTTAGCTCTGGTAGTTAACTCTGAACACCATGTTAGTCCTCTGGTAGTTAACTCTGAACACCATGTTAGTCTCTGGTAGTTTAACTCTGAACACCATGGTTAGTCTCTGGTAGTTAACTCTGAACACCATGTTAGCCTCTGGTAGTTAACTCTGAACAACCATGTTAGTCTCTGGTAGTTAACTCTGAACACCATGTTAGTCTCTGGTAGTTAACTCTGAACACCATGTTAGTCTCTGGTAGTTAACTCTGAACACCATGTTAGTCTCGGTAGTTAACTCTGAAACACCTGTTACCTCTGGTTAACTCTGAACACCATGTTAGTCTCTGGTAGTTAACTCTGAACACCATGTTAGCTCTGGTAGTTTAACTCTGAACACCATGTTAGTCTCTAGGTAGTTACTCTGAACACCATGTTAGTCTCTGGTAGTTAACTCTGAACACCATGTTAGTCTCTGGTAGTTAACTCTGAACACCATGTTAGTCTCTGGTAGTTAACTCTGAACACCATGTTAGTCTCTGGTAGTTAACTCTGAACACCATGTTAGTCTCTGGGAGTTAACTCTGAACACCATGTTAGTCTCTGGTAGTTAACTCTGAACACCATGTTAGCTCTGGGAGTTAACTCTGAACACCATGTTAGTCTCTGGTAGTTAACTCTGAACACCATGTTAGCCTCTGGTAGTTAACTCTGAAACACCATGTTAGTCCTCTGGTAGTTAAACCCCTGAACACCATGTTAGTCTCTGGTAGTTAACTCTGAACACCATGTTAGTCTCTAGTAGTTAACTCTGAACACCATGTTAGTCTCTGGTATTAACTCTGAACACCATGTTAGTCTCTGGTAGTTAACTCTGAACACCATGTTAGTATCTGGTAGTTAACTCTGAACACCATGTTAGTCTCTGGTAGTTAACTCTTAACACCATGTTAGTCTCTGGTAGTTAACTCTGACACCATGTTAGTCTCTGGTAGTTAACTCTGAACACCATGTTAGTCTCTAGTAGTTAACTCTGAAACACCATGTTAGTTCTGGTAGTTAACTCTGAACACCATGTTAGCCTCTGGTAGTTAACTCTGAACAAACCCTGTTAGTCTCTGGTAGTTAACTCTGAACACCATGTTAGTCTCTGGTAGTTAATTTTGAACACCATGTTAGTCTCTGGTAATTAACTCTGAACACCATGTTAGCCTCTGGTAGTTCATCTGGTAACCCAAGTTAGTTCTCGGGTCCTCGTACTCCCGAACACCTGTTACCCCCACTGGTTACACACAACCACCATGTTATCCCAGATACACTCAACACCTGTAGTCCATAAGAACTCTGACACACCATGTAGTCTCTAGGTATTCACCTCAACACCATGTAGTGGTCTGGTAGTTAAGGTCTGCTGTTTTTAGTTCTGGTCGAGTGTAGTGGGTCTGGTAGCCTGGTTGTATGTGGTTAGGTTCTCTGACCATGTTTGTTGTGGTAGTTAACTTGTGGGTTGGTTATGTGTGTACTTGACCTGTGTTTGGTATGTAACTCTGAACTGTTAGTCTGGTAGTTATTTGATGTTGCTCGGTAGTTACTCTGCAATGTTGTTGGTAGTTACTCTGATGTGTCTCTGGTAATTACTGACATGTTGCTCGGTTTTACTCTGAACACCTGTTTGTCTCTGGTATTACCTGCCCTGTGTATGCTGTTGTGGTATTGGTTTGGACCCTGGTGGTGTGTCTTGGGTCTGGGTAGTGTGGTCAACGTCTCTGGTCTATGTTGTGGAGGTTTGAAGCCCCGCTGTGGTTGGTAGTTGGTCTGGTGTGTGGGTCTGTGTGGTGTGGTTGGGTGTGGTATGGTGTGGTATGGTGTAGTGTGGTTGTGGTGTGGGTGGTTGGGTTGTGTGGTGTATGTGGTGTGGTGGTGGTGTGTATTTGTGGTATGTTGTGGTAGTGTGGAGTGGTGTGGTGTGGTGTGGTTGGTATGGTGTGGTGTGTTGGGTGTTGTGTATGTTGGTATGGTTGGTGTGGTGGTTGGGTGGTCGATGGGGGTGTGGTTGTGGTATGGTGTGGGTGGTGTGGGGGGTGGATGGTGGGGGGGGGTGTGGTGGTATGTGTGGTGGAGTGTGTGTGGGTGGTGGTGTGGTGTGGTGTGGTGTGGTGTGGTGTGGATTGGTGTGGTGGGTTGTTGTGGTTGTTGTGTGGTGTGGTGTGGTTGGTGTGTGGTGGTTGTTGGTGTGGTGTTGTGTGATGGGGGTGGTGTGGTGTGGTGTGGTGTTGGTTGTGTGTGGTGTGTGTGTGGTGGTTTTGTGGGTGGTTGTGGTGTGGTTGGTGTGGTATGGTTTGTAGTGGTTGGGTGTGTGGTGGTTGGTTGTGGTATGGGTGTTTTTGTGGTTGTGAGGGGGTGTGTGGTGTGGGTTGGTGTGGGTGTGGTGGTTATGGGGTTTGGTGTGGGTGTCGGTGGTGTGGTGTGGTGGGGGGGTTGGTGGGTGTGGTGTGTGTGGGGGTGTGTGGTGGTGTGGTAGTGGGTTGGTGTGGTGGGGTGGTCGTGTGGTGTGGTGTGGTGTGGTGTGGTGTGGTGGGGGTGGTATGGGTGGTGTGGTGTGGTATGGTGGTGGTGGGTGTGGGTGTGGTGGTGTGGTAGTGGTGTGGTGGTGGTGTGGGTGGGTGGTGTGGTGTATGGTGGTGGTGGGGGGTTGGTGTAGTATGGTGATGTGGTGTGGTGTGGGTAGGTGTAGTGTGGTGTTGGGGTTGGTGTGGTTGGTGTATGGGGGGTTTGGTGGTGTGTGTGGGTGTAGGTGTGGGTGTGGTGTGGGGTGTGTTTGTGGTAGTGTGTGTGGTTGGTGTGGTGGGTCTGGTGTGGTGTGGTGTGGTTTGGTCTGGTGGGTGTTGGTGTTTTGGGGTTGGTGTCTGGTGTCGTTGGTGTGGTCTGGTTTGTGTGGTTCTGGTGTTTGTGTGGGTTGTTGGTGTCTGGTGTGGTTTGTCCTGGTGTATTTTGGTCTGGTGGGTGGTGTATTGTGGTGGAGTGGTGGTGTGGGTGTTCTGATGTGTCTGATCTGGTGTAGTGGGTCGGTGTGGTCGGATGTGGTCTGATCTGGTGTAGTGTGGTCTGGTGTGGTCTGATGTGGTCTGATCTGGTGTAGTGTGGTCTGGTGTAGTGTGGTCTGGTCTGGTGTGGTGTGGTCTGGTGTAGTGTGGTCTGGTGTGGTCTGATGTGGTCTGGTGTAGTGGTGGTCTGGTGTAGTGGTGGTGGTGGTGGGTGTGTTGTGTGGTCCTGTGTGGTGTGTGTGTCCTGTGGGTGTTTGTGGTGTGTGTGTGTACCTGTTTGTTAGCTCTATGGTAGTTAGCTGGCCATGAGCTCCTCCTTTCCCAGCATTCAGCGTCGCCACCCAGTTAGGACCTGATGTAGAATCACAAAGAATCTACTAGATCAGAAAGTCTGATGTAGAATAATTCTCTGGTCTGATGAAACCAAGATTGAACTCTTTGGCCTGAATGCCAAGTGTCATGTCTGGAGGAAACCTGGCACCATCCCTACGGTGAAGCATGGTGGTGGCAGCATCATGCTGTGGGGACGTTTTTCAGCTGCAGGGACTGGGAGACGAGTCAGGAATCGAGGAACCCTTTACTCAGTACTTTGTTCAAGCACCATTGGCAGCGATTACAGCCTCAAGTCTTCTTGGGTATGACGCTACAAGCTTGGCACACCTGTATTTGGAGAGTTTCTCCCATTCTTCTCTGCAGATCCTCTCAAGCTCTGTCAGGTTGGATGGGGAGTGTTGCTGCACAGTTTTTTCAGGTCTCTCCAGAGATGTTAGATCGGGTTCAAGTCTGGGCTCGGGCTGGGCCACTCAAGGACATTCAGAGACATGTCCCGAAGCCACTCCTGCGTTGTCTTGACTGTGTGCTTAGGGTCATTGTCCTGTTGGAAGGTGAACCTTCACCCAGTCTGAGGTCCTGTGCTCTCTGGAGCAGGTTTTCATCATGGATCTCTCTGTACTTTGCTCCGTTCATCTTTACCTCGATCCTGACTAGTCTCCCAGTCCCTGCTGCTGAAAAACATCCCCACAGCATGATGCTGCCACCACCATGCTTCATCGTAGGGATGGTGCCAGGTTTCCTCCAGATGTGACGCTTGGCATTCAGGCAAAAGAGTTCAATCTTGGTTCATCAGACCAGAGAATCTTGTTTCTCATGGTCTGAGAGTCTTAAAGCGCCTTTGGGCAAACTCAAAGCGGGCTGTCATGTGCCTTTTACTGAGGAGTGGCTTCCGTCTGGCCACAGAGGGACTCTAGAGCTGTCAGAGTGACCATTGGGTTCTTGGTCACCTCCCTGACCAAGGCCCTTCTCCCCAGATTGCTCAATTTGGACGGGCGGCCAGCTCTTGGAAGAGTCTTGGTGGTTCCAAACTTCTTCCATTTAAGAATGATGGATGCCACTGTGTTCTTGGGGACCTTCAATGCTGCAGACATTTTTTGGTACCCTTCCCCAGATCTGTGCCTTGACACAATCCTGTCCCGGAGCTCTACGGTCAATTCCTTCAACCTCATGGCTTGGTTTTTGCTCTGACATGCACTGTCAACTGTGGGACTGTAATGATGTCATGTCATAGTATTGTGAGGATAGAGGTAGAGTTACGAGATAAGTGGTTTGGGGCCATGAAGTCTACATTCCTTATGTCAAGGTAGATTAGTGATGTTTAGGATAGCATGAGTGATGGGCAGGATACTGACTTGGGGTAAAGAGTGATGAACATCAAAGACAGGGAGTGCCCATGGAGACTTACCAGATGGATGCCAAGAAGATGGTAACAGAAGGTACATAAGGTAGAGTGTTTCCTTTGTTCAAGTTAGTTCGTAACACCAAGGGCAAAGCTCTGGTCATTGTTGTAACGAACCCGGTACCGATCATTAAATATTTGCATTAACTTTCTACAAAGTGTCTAACTATATTCTTGCATCCTTGATTACTTGAACACCCGAGAAACTCATCATAACAGGGACCTTATACAGTGTGTGCCTTTCCAAATCATGTCCAATCAATTTAATTTACTACAGGTGGACTCCAATCAAGTTGTAGAAATATCCGCACTGAGCTAAAAGGTAGAGCTGCCGCTTTCACGGTGCGGGACTCTAACCCGGAAGCGTATAAGAAATCCCTCCGATGAACCATCAAACAGGCAAAGAGTCAATACAGGACTAAGATTGAATCGTACTACACCGGCTCAGATGCTCGTCGGATGTGGCAGGGCTTGCAAACTATTACAGACTACAAAGGGAAGCACAGCCGCGAGCTGCCCAGTGACACGAGCCTACCAGACGAGCTAAATTACTTCTATGCTCGCTTCGAGGCAAGTAACACTGAAACATGCATGAGAGCATCAGCTGTTCCGGATGACTGTGTGATCACGCTCTCCGTAGCCGATGTGAGTATGACTAAACAGGTCAACATTCACAAGGCCGCAGGGCCAAACGGATTACCAGGATGTGTACTCAGAGCATGCGCTGACCAACTGGCAAGTGTCTTCACTGACATTTTAAACCTCTCCCTGTCTGAGTCTGTAATACCAACATGTTTCAAGCAGACCACCATAGTCCCCGTGCCCAAGGACACTAAGGTAACCTGCCTAAATGACTACCGACCCGTAGCACTGACGTCTGTAGCCATGAAGTGCTTTGAAAGGCTGGTCATGGCTCACATCAACACCATTATCCCAGAAATCCTAGACCCACTCCAATTTGCATATCGCCCCAACAGATCCACAGATGATACAATCTCTATTGCACTCCACACAGCCCTTTCACACCTGGACAAAAGGAACATCTATTTGAGAATAGAATGCTATTCAGTGTTCAACACCATAGTGCCCTCAAAGCTCATCACTAAGCTAAGGACCCTGGGACTAAACACCTCCCTCTGCAACTGGATCCTGGACTTCCTGACGGGCCGCCCCCAGGTGGTAAGGGTAGGTAACAACACATCCGCCACGCTGATCCTCAACACGGGGGCCCCTCAGGGGTGCGTGCTCAGTCCCCTCCTGTACTCCCTGTTCACTCAGTACTGCATGGCCAGGCACGACTCCAACACCATCATTAAGTTTGCTGATGACACAACAGTGGTAGACCTGATCACCGACAACGACGAGACAGCCTATAGGCAGGAGGTCAGAGACCTGGCCGTGTGGTGCCAGGACAACAACCTCTCCCTCAACATGATCAAGACAAAGGAGATGATTGTGAACTACAGGAAAAAGAAGAGGACCGAGCACGCCCCCATTCTCATCGACGGGGCTGTAGTGGAGCAGGTTGAGAGCTTCAAGTTCCTTGGTGTCCACGTCACCAACAATCTAACATGGGCCAAACACACAAGAAGCCCTGAAGAGTGACCAAAAACC
>LR778279.1:47313329-47353043 GCA_902810595.1 Coregonus sp. 'balchen' | reverse complement strand
CAGTGGTTCTTAGAACCCTCTAAAGGCCTTATAAGTAGTTCCTTAGCAACGCCTCGCTAGGTCCTTTAGTAACAGTAGTTCCTTAGCAACGCCTCGCTAGGTCCTTTAGTAACAGTGTGTTCCTTAGCAACGCCTCACTAGGTCCTTTAGTAACAGTGTGTTCCTCAGCCATCTACACACAATACCCCATAATGACGAAGCGAAAACAGGTTTTTAGACATTTTTGCAAATTTATTAAAAACAGAAACCTTATTTACATAAGTATTCAGACCCTTTGCTATGAGACTCGAGATTGAGCTCAGGTGCATCCTGTTTTCATTGATCATCCTTGATGTTTCTACAACTTGATTGGAGTCCACTTGTGGTAAATTCAACTGATTGGACATGATTTGGAAAGGCACACACCTGTCTATATAACGTCCCACAGTTGACAGTGCACGTCAGAGCAAAAACCAAGCCATGAGGTCGAAGGAATTGTCCGTAGAGCTCCGAGACAAGATTGTGTCAAGGCACAGATCTGGGGAAGGGTACCAAAAAATGTCTGCAGCATTGAAGGTTCCCGAGAACACAGTGGCCTCCATCATTCTTAAATGGAAGAAGTTTGGAACCACCAAGACTCTTCCTAGACTGAGCAATCGGGGGAGAAGGGCCTTGGTCAGGGAGGTGACTAAGAACCTGACGGTCTCTCCGACAGAGCTCCAGAGTTCCTCTGTGGAGATGGGAGAGTCTTTCAGAAGGACAACCATCTCTGCAGCACTCCACCAATCAGGCCTTTATGGTAAAATGGCCAGACGGAAGCCACTCCTCAGTAAAAGGCACATGACAGCCCGCTTAGAGTTTGCCAAAAGGCACGTAAAGACTCTCAGACCATGAGAAACAAGATTCTCTAGTCTGAAGAAACCAAGATTGAACTCTTTGGCCTGAATGCCAAGCGTCACATCTGGAGGGAACCTGCCACAATCCCTGGTGGTGGCAGCATCATGCTGTGGGGATGTTTTTCAGTGGCAGGGACTGGGAGACTAGTCAGGATCGAGGCAAAGATGAACGGAGCAAAGTACAGAGAGATCCTTAATGAAAACCTGCTCCAGAGCACTCAGGACCTCAGACTGGGGTGAATGTTCACCTTCCAACAGGACAACAACCCTAAGCACACAGCCAAGACAACACAGGAGTGGCTTCAGGATAAGTCTCTGAATGTCCTTGAGTGGCCCAGCCAGAGGCCGGACTTGAACCCGATCTAACATCTCTGGAGAGACCTGAAAATAGCTGTGCAGGGACGCTCCCCATCCAACCTGACAGATCTTGTGAGGATCTGCAGAGAAGAATGGGAGAAACTCCCCAAATACAGGTGTGCCAAGCTTGTAGCTTCATACCCAAAGAAGACCAGAGGCTGTAATCGCTGCCAAAGGTGCTTCAACAAAGTACTGAGTAAATTGTCTGAATACTTATGTAAATGTGATATTTCAATTTTTGCTTTGTCATTATGGGGTATTGTGTGTAGTTTAATCAATTTTAGAATAAGGCTGTAACGTAACAAAATGTGTAAAAAGTAAATGGGTCTGAATACTTTCTGAATGCAATGTATGTCCTTTAGTTCCTCAACAGCTAGGTCCTTTAGTTCCTCAACAGCTAGGTCCTTTAGTTCCTCAACAGCTAGGTCCTTTAGTTCCTCAACAGCTAGGTCATTTAGTTCCTCAACAGCTAGGTCCTTTAGTTCCTCAACAGCTAGGTCCTTTAGTTCCTCAACAGCTAGGTCCTTTAGTTCCTCAACAGCTTGGTCCTTTAGTTCCTCAACAGCTTGGTCCTTTAGTTCCTCAACAGCTTGGTCCTTTAGTTTCCTCAACAGCTAGGTCCTTTAGTTCCTCAACAGCTAGGAGGTCCCTTTTTAGTTTCCTCAAACAGCTATGGTCCTTTAGTTCCTCAACAGCTAGGTCCTTTAGTTCCTCAACAGCTAGGTCCTTTAGTTCCTCAACAGCTAGGTCCTTTAGTTCCTCAACAGCTAGGTCCTTTAGTTCCTTAACAGCTAGGTCCTTTAGTTCCTCAACAGCTAGGTCCTTTAGTTCCTCAACAGCTAGGTCCTTTAGTTCCTCAACAGCTAGGTCCTTTAGTTCCTCAAAAGCTAGGTCCTTTAGTTCCTTAACAGCTAGGTCCTTTAGTTCCTCAACAGCTAGTCCTTAGTTCCTCAACAGCTAGGTCCTTTCGTTTCTCAACCAGCTAGGTCCTTAGTTCCTCAACACTAGGTCCTTTAGTTCTCAAAAGCTAGGTCCTTTAGTTCCTTAACACTGGTCCTTTAGTTCCTCAACAGCTAGGTCCTTTAGTTCCTCAACAGCTAGGTCCTTTAGTTCCTCAACAGCTAGGTCCTTTAGTTCCTCAACAGCTAGGTCCTTTAGTTCCTCAACAGCTAGGTCCTTTAGTTCCTCAACAGCTAGGTCCTTTAGTTCCTCAACAGCTAGGTCCTTTAGTCCTGTGGAAAAATAAAGAACAATGACAGACTGAACACAGAAGGAGAAGTGTGCGTGTGTGTGTGAATGTGTGTGTGTGTGTGTGTGTGTGTGTGTGTACCTCTCCTCTCCATTGTCCTCCTCCACCCAGGCCACTATCTTCCCCTCCCAGCCTGGAACCAAAGCCTCGTCTTCAAACACCTACAACACCACAACAAACACACACACACATTCACACACACACAACACACACACAAAACAATTACCATCCACAAAATACAACAGAATGTAATAGACACCAGGACTTCCCCTCTTCCCGCTCCTCTCCTCTCCTTCCCTCATCTGCATCTCTCCGCTCCCTCTCTCTCTGCCCCTCCTCTCCTCTCGCTCCCCCTCCTCTCTTCCCCCCCCTTTTCCTCCCTCCCTCATCCCCCTCATCTCTCTTCCCCCCCCTCTCCTCCCTCATCTCTTCTTCCTCCTCTCCCTCGTCCCCCCTACATCTCTCTTCCCCCCCCGTTCCCTCCCTCATCTCTCTCCCCCTCTTCCTGCTCCTCCCTCATCTCGTCTTCCCCTCGGCTCCCTCCCGCCTCATTCTCCTCTCCTCCTCATCTCTCTTACCCCTCTTCCCCTCTCCCTCCCTCATCTCTCCTCTCCTCCCTCCTCATCCCCCTTCCCCCTCTCCTCTCCTCCCCCTCATCTACTCCTCTCCTCCCTCATCTCGTCTTCCCCCTCTCCTCCCCCCCTCCGTCTCCTCCCTCCCCTCCTCCTCCTCTCCTCCCTCATTTCTCCTCGCCAGCTTCTCTTCCCCCTCTCCTCTCCCTCTCCTCACCCTCATCTCCCTCTCCTCCCTCATCTCTTCTTCCCCCTCATCCTCTCCTCCCTCATCTCTCCTCCCTCCTCATCTTGCCTTCCCCCCTCCCTCTCCTCCCCTCTCTCTTCTCTTTTCTACTCCCCTCCTCACCTCTTCTTTAACGGTACCAAACTCAGGGTCGAGGGCTTTGAAGTGGAATCTGTAGTTGTCATCTCTGTCTACTGCTGTCTTCACATCTCTCAGAGTTACCTTCTCCAACCTAACACACACCAAATGTTTCCAATCATCTTCTCATCCGGACTCTGCACCCTGCATGATCATCCAAATCTGCACATTGCTCTTTTCACTCTCTGCACATCCTGACTCTTGACATTATAGTTCCTCCATTACACATTGTTTTGATGAATACTTCTCTACATACAGTATATACAGGGCTTTCAGAAAGTATTCATATCCCTTGACTTATTCCACATTTTGTTGCATTACAGTCTCAATGGATTAAATATAGATTTTTCTCTCACCCATCTACACTCAATACCCCATAATGACAAAGGGAAAATTATTTTATAAAGAATTACAAATTTGAGTCTTTCTGGGTAAGTCTCTAAGAGCTTTGCACACCTGGATTGTACAATATTTGTTCAAGTTCTGCCAAGTTGGTTGTTGATCATTGCTAGACAGCCATTTTCAAGTCTTGCCATAGATTTTTAAGACGATTTATGTCAAAACTTTAACGCGGACACTCAGGATCATTCACTCTCTTCTTGGTAAGCAACTCCAGTGTATATTTGGCCTTGTGTTGTAGGTTATTGTCCTACTGAAAGGTGAATTTGTCTCCCAGTGTCTGGTGGAAAGCAGACGGAACCAGGTTTTCCTCTAGGATTTTTCCTGTGCTTAGCTCTATTCCGTTTCGTTTTATCATAAACTCACTAGTCCTTGCCGATGACAAGCATACCCATAACATGATGCAGCCACCACCATGCTTGAAAATATGAAGAGTGGTACTCAGTGATGTGTTGGATTTGCCCCAAACATAACACTTTGTATTCATAATTTCTTTGCCACACTCTTTGCAGTTTTACTTTAGTGCCTTATTGCAAACAGAATGCATGTTTTGAAATATTTGTGTTCTGTAAAGGCTTCCTTCTTTTCACTCTGTCATTTAGGTTAGTATTGTGGAGTAACTACATTGTTGTTGATCCATCCTCAGTTTCGTGCAACTTATTATGTGACTTGTTAAGCAAATGTTTACTCCTGAATTTATTTAGGCTTGCCATAAGAAAGGGGCTGAATACTTATTGACTCAAGACATTTCAGCTTTTCATTTTGTATTAATTTGTAAAAATGTCTAAAAACATAATTCCACTTTGACATTATGGGGTATTGTGCGTAGGCCAGTGACAGACAATCTCATTTTAATCCGTTTTAAATTCAGGATGTAATACAACAATGTGGAAAAAGTCAAGGGGTATGAATACTTTCTGAAGGCACTGTACATGTGGATTGTGTCAATTCTGCGTCTATATATAAATGCCTGTATATCCTGTTTATAGTCTGCCTGTATATCCTGTTTATAGTCTGCCTGTATATCCTGTTTATAGTCTGCCTGTATATCCTGTTTATAGTCTGCCTGTATATCCTGTTTATAGTCTGCCTGTATATCCTGTTTATTGTCTGCCTGTATATCCTGTTTATAGTGGCACCATTTCACCAAATCAAATTACTGTAAATGCAAACGTATTTGTCGAATAACAGTGATTCTGAAACATTTCAAGGTCACAGATAAATTGGTTATGATTAAAGGTTTAAGTAAACACACGTACCTCTTGTTGATGTGGATCATGCAGGGTGTGTGCGAGCGGTCCGTAAAGTAGAGGACCTTAGTGGAACCACACAAGCTCAGCACCGGACTACTGTAGGAGTGGGCCATCTCTGGAACAAACACACACACAAGCTCAGCACCGGACTACTGTAGGAGTGGGCCATCTCTGGAACAAACACACACACAAGCTCAGCACCGGACTACTGTAGGAGTGGGCCATCTCTGGAACAAACACACACACAAGCTCAGCACCGGACTACTGTAGGAGTGGGCCATCTCTGGAACAAACACACACACAAGCTCAGCACCGGACTACTGTAGGAGTGGGCCATCTCTGGAACAAACACACAGCATCAGAAACAGGCGACACTTCGTGTGTGTGTGTGGCTTACATGTCTTTTTGTCGAGCAAAACCTGCCAGCGAAGGTCCTACACTGCGTACAGACCCCCTCACGCACTCAACGACCGCAATGTGTACAATATGTTGAGTTTCCTGTATTTGGGCGGGAAACAGTGAAGCGAGCTGTAGCCTTTTACCTGGTTAGGAGTCTTTTATTCATGGGAAACAATGTGTCTGTTTGCTGCTTTTCATTCAATCATCAATAGCTGTTCTTTATATGCACTGAAATAAATGTGTTCATATGGGCAGAATATTATCTATAGTTTATAGCAGTGATTTTCAACTGGCCTATAGCAGTGATTCTCAACTGGCCTATAGCAGTGATTCTCAACTGGCCTATAGCAGTGATTCTCAACTGGCCTATAGCAGTGATTCTCAACTTTCTTTCTGAAAATTCTCTTATTCTCCTACAGTGGGGGAAAAAGTATTTAGTCAGCCACCAATTGTGCAAGTTCTCCCACTTAAAAAGATGAGAGGCCTGTAATTTTCATCATAGGTACACGTCAACTATGACAGACAAATTGAGGAAAAAAAATCCAGAAAGTCACATTGTAGGATTTTTTATGAATTTATTTGCAAATTATGGTGGAAAATAAGTATTTGGTCACCTACAAACAAGCAAGATTTCTGGCTCTCACAGACCTGTAACTTCTTCTTTAAGAGGCTCCTCTGTCCTCCACTCGTTACCTGTATTAATGGCACCTGTTTGAACTTGTTATCAGTATAAAAGACACCTGTCCACAACCTCAAACAGTCACACTCCAAACTCCACTATGGCCAAGACCAAAGAGCTGTTAAAGGACACCAGAAACAAAAGTGTAGACCTGCACCAGGCTGGGAAGACTGAATCTGCAATAGGTAAGCAGCTTGGTTTGAAGAAATCAACTGTGGGAGCAATTATTAGGAAATGGAAGACATACAATACTGATAATCTCCCTCGATCTGGGGCTCCACGCAAGATCTCTCCCCGTGGGGTCAAAATGATCACAAGAACGGTGAGCAAAAATCCCAGAACCACACGGGGGGACCTAGTGAATGACCTGCAGAGAGCTGGGACCAAAGTAACAAAGCCTACCATCAGTAACACACTACGCCGCCAGGGACTCAAATCCTGCAGTGCCAGACGTGTCCCCCTGCTTAAGCCAGTACATGTCCAGGCCTGTCTGAAGTTTGCTAGAGTGCATTTGGATGATCCAGAAGAGGATTGGGAGATTGTCATATGGTCAGATGAAACCAAAATATAACTTTTTGGTAAAAACTCAACTCGTCGTGTTTGGAGGACAAAGAATGCTGAGTTGCATCCAAAGAACACCATACCTACTGTGAAGCATGGGGGTGGAAACATCATGCTTTGGGGCTGTTTTTCTGCAAAGGGACCAGGACGACTGATCCGTGTAAAGGAAAGAATGAATGGGGCCATGTATCGTGAGATTTTGAGTGAAAACCTCCTTCCATCAGCAAGGGCATTGAAGATGAAACGTGGCTGGGTCTTTCAGCATGACAATGATCCCAAACACACCGCCCGGGCAACGAAGGAGTGGCTTCTTAAAAAGCATTTCAAGGTCCTGGAGTGGCCTAGCCAGTCTCCAGATCTCAACCCCATAGAAAATCTTTGGAGGGAGTTGAAAGTCCGTGTTGCCCAGCGACAGCCCCAAAACATCACTGCTCTAGAGGAGATCTGCATGGAGGAATGGGCCAAAATACCAGCAACAGTGTGTGAAAACCTTGTGAAGACTTACAGAAAACGTTTGACCTGTGTCATTGCCAACAAAGGGTATATAACAAAGTATTGAGAAACTTTTGTTATTGACCAAATACTTATTTTCCACCATAATTTGCAAATAAATTCATTAAAAATCCTACAATGTCATTTTCTGGAATTTTCTTCCTCAATTTGTCTGTCATAGTTGACGTGTACCTATGATGAAAATTACAGGCCTCTCTCATCTTTTTAAGTGGGAGAACTTGCACAATTGGTGGCTGACAAAATAATTTTTCCCCCACTGTAATAAACAATATTCAAAGGTCAGTCAATACGGAACATTTCAAGAACTTTGAAAGTCGCAAAAACCATCAAGCGCTATGATGAAACTGGCTCTCATGATGACCGCCACAGGAATGGAAGACCCAGAGTTACCTCTGCTGCAGAGGATACGTTCATTAGAGTTACCAGCCTCAAATTGCAGCCCAAATAAATGCTTCACAGAGTTCAAGTAACAGACACATCTCAACATCAACTGTTCAGAGGGGACTGTGTGAATCAGGCCTTTATGGTCGAATATCTGCAAAGAAACCACTACTAAAGGACACCAATAAGAAGAAGAGACTTGCTTGGGCCAAGAAACACGAGCAATGGACATTAGACTGGTGGAAATGTGTCCTTTGGTCTGGAGTCCAAATTGGAGATTTTTGGTTCCAACCGCCGTGTCTTTGTGAGACGCAGAGTAGGTGAACGGATGATCTCCGCATGTGTAGTTCCCACCGTAAAGCATGGAGGGGGAGGTGTTATGGTGTGGGGGTGCTTTGCTGGTGACACTGTCTGTGATTTATTTAGAATTCAAGGTACACTTAACCAGCATGGCTACCACAGCATTCTGCAGCGATACTCTATCCCATCTGGTTTGGGCTTAGTGGGACTATCATTTGTTTTTCAACAGGACAATGACCCAACACACCTCCAGGCTGTGTAAGGGCTATTTGACCATGAAGGAGAGTGATGGAGTGCTGCATCAGATGACCTGGCATCCACAATCACCCGACCTCAACTCAATTGAGGGACTTAGGAAAATTGCAATTGGCTCAGAACATGGTAGCACGGCTGGCCCTTGGATGTACACAGAGAGCTGGCTCAAAGTGGAGGAGAGATTGACTTCATCACTACTTGTATTTATGAGAGGTGTTGACAAGCTGAATGCACAGAGTTGTCTGTTTGAACTACTGGCACACAGCTCAGACACCCATGCATACCTCACAAGACATGCCACCAGAGGTCTCTTCACAGTCCCCAAGTCCAGAACAGACTATGGGAGGTGCACAGTACTACATAGAGCCATGACTACATGGAACTCTATTCCACATCAGGTAACTGATGCCAGCAGTAGAATCAGATTTAAAAAACAGGTAAAAATACACCTTATGGAACAGGGGGGACTGTGAAGCAACACACACAGGTACACACACACGATAACATACGCACTATACACACACGTACACATGGATTTTGTGTTGTAGATATGTGGTAGTGGAGTAGGGGCCTGAGGGAACATGCTTAATATGGTGTGAAATCTGTTATGAATGTATTGTAATGTTTTTAAAATGTATAACTGCCTTCATGTTGCTGGACCCCAGGAAGAGTAGCTGCTGCCTTGGTAGGAACTAATGGGGATCCATAATAAACCCCAGGAAGAGTAGCTGCTGCCTTGGCAGGAACTAATGGGGATCCATAATAAACCCCAGGAAGAGTAGCTGCTGCCTTGGCAGGAACTAATGGGGATCCATAATAAACCCCAGGAAGAGTAGCTGCTGCCTTGGCAGGAACTAATGGGGATCCATAATAAACCCCAGGAAGAGTAGCTGCTGCCTTGGCAGGAACTAATGGGGATCCATAATAAACCCCAGGAAGAGTAGCTGCTGCCTTGGCAGGAACTAATGGGGATCCATAATAAACCCCAGGAAGAGTAGCTGCTGCCTTGGCAGAACTATGGTCCATGAACTACTCGGGGATCAATCATAATAAACCCCAGGAAGAGTAGCTGCTGCCTTGGCAGGAACTAATGGGGATCCATAATAAAACCCCAGGAAGAGTAGCTGCTGCCTTGGCATGGAACTAATGGGGATCCATAATAAACCCCAGGAAGAGTAGCTGCTGCCTTGGCAGGAACTAATGGGGATCCATAATAAACCCAGGAAGAGTAGCTGCTGCCTTGGCAGGAACTAATGGGGATCCATAATAAACCCCAGGAAGAGTAGCTGCTGCCTTGGCAGGAACTAATGGGGATCCATAATAAACCCCAGGAAGAGTAGCTGTGCCTTGGCAGGAACTAATGGGGATCCATAATAAACCCCAGGAAGAGTAGCTGCTGCCTTGGCAGGAAACTAATGGGGATCCATAATAAACCCCAGGAAGAGTAGCTGCTGCCTTGGCAGGAACTAATGGGGATCCATAATAAACCCCAGGAAGAGTAGCTGCTGCCTTGGCAGTAAACTAATGGGGATCCATAATAAACCCCAGGAAGAGTAGCTGCTGCCTTGGCAGGAACTAATGGGGATCCATAATAAACCCCAGGAAGAGTAGCTGCTGCCTTGGCAGGAACTAATGGGGATCCATAATAAACCCCAGGAAGAGTAGCTGCTGCCTTGGCAGGAACTAATGGGGATCCATATAAACCCCAGGAAGAGTAGCTGCTGCCTTGGTAGGAAACTAATGGGGATCCATAATAAACCCCAGGAAGAGTAGCTGCTGCCTTGGCAGGAACTAATGGGGATCCATAATAAACCCCAGGAAGAGTAGCTGCTGCCTGGCAGGAACTAATGGGGATCCATAATAAACCCCAGGAAGAGTAGCTGCTGCCTTGGCAGGACTAATGGGGATCCATAATAAACCCAGGAGAGTAGCTGCTGCCTTGGTAGGAAACTAATGGGGATCCATAATAAACCCCAGGAAGAGTAGCTGCTGCCTTGGCAGGAACTAATGGGGATCCATAATAAAACCCCAGGAAGAGTAGCTGCTGCCTTGGCAGGAACTAATGGGGATCCATAATAAAACCCCGGAAGAGTAGCTGCTGCCTTGGTAGGAACTAATGGGGATCCATAATTAAACCCCAGGAAGAGTAGCTGCTGCCTTGGTAGGAACTAATGGGGGATCCATAATAAACCCCAGGAAGAGTAGCTGATGCCTTGGCAGGAACTAATGGGGATCCATAATAAACCCCAGGAAGAGTAGCTGCTGCCTGGCAGGAAACTAATGGGGATCCATAATAAACCCCAGGAAGAGTAGCTGCTGCCTTGGCAGGAACTAATGGGGATCCATAATAAACCCCAGGAAGAGTAGCTGCTGCCTTGGCAGGAACTAATGGGGATCCATAATAAACCCCAGGAAGAGTAGCTGGTTGACAGAATGCCAAGAGTGTGCAATGCTGTCATCAAGGCAAAGGGTGGCTACTTGAAGAATCTCAAATATAAAATATATTTTGATTTGTTTAACACTTTTTGGTTACTACATGATTCCATATGTGTTATTTCATAGTTTTGATGTCTTCACTATTATTCTACAATGTAGAAAATAGTAAAACTAAAGAAAAACCCTTGAATGAGTAGGTGTCCAAACTTTTGACTGTATATACATACAGTGCAGTACAGTGCATTAGTCCAACCTAAAACGGAGAACTGTTTCATGATCCTCCCCTTCTTCCTATGAGGAGCCACCACCAAAGTGTCGCGCACGGACGAAAGAGTCACAGAGCAGGAGTGTAAAATATAATGCGGTGCATCGGGGTGGGTGTGTGTGTCTGTGTGTGTGTGTGTGTGTGTGTGTGTGTGTGTGTGTCTGTGTGTGTGTGTGTGTCTGTGTGTGTAATCTTACTGTTAGGAGGCCAGGAGGCGTGCTGGTTGTGTGTGACGCTGTTGTGTCCTGAAGACTTTCCTCTCCCCTAAGGAACACAACACACACACACACGACAGTCAAGGGACTTCTAATAGCACAAGTTGAAAGAGAGAGTGTGTGTACCTGGTGGGTGTGTACCTGGTGGGTGTGTATACCTGGTGTGTATGTGTACCTGGTGCGTGTGTATACCTGGTGTGTGTGTGTACCTGGTGCGTGTGTACCTGGTGGGTGTGTATACCTGGTGTGTGTGTATACCTGGTGTGCGTGTGTACCTGGTGTGTGTGTATACCTGGTGCGTGTGTATACCTGGTGCGTGTGTATACCTGGTGTGTGTGTATACCTGGTGTGTGTGTGTATACCTGGTGTGTGTGTGTATACCTGGTGTGTGTGTATACCTGGTGTGTGGTATACCTGGTGTGTGTGTATACCTGGTGTGTGTGTATACCTGGTGTGTGTGTACCTGGTGTGTGTGTATACCTGGTGGGTGTGTACCTGGTGTGTGTGTATACCTGGTGTGTGTGTATACCTGGTGTGTGTGTATACCTGGTGTGTGTGTACCTGGTGTGTGTGTATACCTGGTGTGTGTGTACCTGGTGTGTGTTATACCTGGTGTGTGTGTATACCTGGTGTGTGTGTACCTGGTGTGTGTGTATACCTGGTGTGTGTGTATACCTGGTGTGTGTGTACCTGGTGTGTGTGTGTACCTGGTGTGTGTGTACCTGGTGTGTGTGTGTACCTGGTGTGTGTGTGTAACCTGGTGTGTGTGTACCTGGTGGGTGTGTATAACCTTGGTGTGTGTGTACCTGGTGTGTGTGTACCTGGTGTGTTGTGAACCTGGTGTGTGTGTATACCTGGTGTGTGTGTAACCTGGTGTGTGTGTACCTGGTGTGTGTGTACCTGGTGTGTGTGTACCTGGTGTGTGTGTGTACCTGTGTTGTGTACCTGGTGTGTGGTGTACCTGGGTGTGTGTATACCTGATTGTGTGTGTGTACCTGGTGTGTGTACCTGGTGTGTGTGTACCTGGTGTGTGTGTACCTGGTGTGTGTGTACCTGGTGTGTGTATACCTGGGTGTGTGTGTATACCTGGTGTGTGTGTACCTGGTGTGTGTGAACCAGTCTGTCAGTCAGTGATGTGATGCCCTGCTCCAGGGTATCCAGAGTGTGGTGTTGAGGATCCTGCTCTCCGAACTCTCCTCTAAGACTCCTCAACGCTGACCGCACCAGCTGCAGCTCCTCAGCCTAGACACACACACACACACACACACACACATTAATTAATTAAATTAATTAATTAGTCATTTAGCAGACGCTCTTATCCAGAGCGACTTACAGGAGCAATTAGGGTTAAGTGCCTTGCTCAAGGGCACATCGACAGGTTTTTCACCTAGTCGGCTCGGGGATTAGAACCCCGAGCCCACACCCACACACACACACACACACAGACACACACACACACACAGACACACACACACAGACACACACACACACACACAGACACACAGACACAGAGACACACAGACACAGACACAGAGACACACAGACACACACACACAGACACAGACACAGACACACACACACACACAGACACACAGACACACAGACACACAGACACACACACACAGACACAGACACAGACACACACAGACACAGACACAGACACAGACACAGACACACACACACACACACACAGACACAGACACAGACACAGACACAGACAGACACAGACACAGACACAGACACAGACACACACACACACACACACACACACAGACACACAGACACACAGACACACACACACACACACACACAGACACACACACACACACATATATACAGTTGAAGTCGGAAGTTTACATACACTTAGGTTGGAGTCATTAAAACTTGTTTTTCAACCACTACACACATTTCTTGTTAACAAACTATAGTTTTGGCAAGTTGGTTAGGACATCTACTTTGTGCATGACACAAGTAATTTTTTCAACAATTGTTTACAGACAGATTATTTCACTTATAATTCACTGTATCACAATTCCAGTGGGTCAGAAGTTTACATACACTAAGTTGACTGTGCCTTTAAACAGCTTGGAAAATTCCGGAAAATGATGTCATGGCTTTAGAAGCTTCTGATAGGCTAATTGACATCATTTGAGTCAATTGGAGGAATACCTCTGGATGTATTTCAAGGCCTACCTTCAAACTCAGTGCCTCTTTGCTTGACATCATGTGAAAATCATAAGAAATCAGCCTAGACCTCAGAAAAATAATTGTAGACCTCCACAAGTCTGGTTCATCCTTGGGAGCAATTTCCAAACGCCTGAAGGTACCACGTTCATCTGTACAAACAATAGTACGCAAGTATAAACACCATGGGACCACGCAGCCGTCATACCACTCAGGAAGGAGACGCTTTCTGTCTCCTAGAGATGAACGTACTTTGGTGTGAAAAGTGCAAATCAATCCCAGAACAACAGCAAAGGACCTTGTGAAGATGCTGGAGGAAACGGGTACAAAAGTATCTATATCCACATTAAAACAAGTCCTATATCGACATAACCTGAAAGGCCGCTCAGCAAGGAAGAAGCCACTGCTCCAAAACCGCCATAAAAAAGCCAGACTACGGTTTGCAACTGCACATGGGGACAAAGATCGTACTTTTTGGAGAAAAAAATTGAACTGTTTGGACATAATGACCATTATTATGTTTGGAGGAAAAAGGGGGTACCTTGCAAGCCGAAGAACACCATCCCAAACGTGAAGCACGGGGGTGGCAGCATCATGCTGTGGGGGTGCTTTGCTGCAGGAGGGACTGGTGCACTTCACAAAATAGATGGCATCATGAGGAAGGAAAATTATGTGGATATATTGAAGCAACATCTCAGGACATCAGTCAGGAAGTTAAAGCTTGGTTGCAAATGGGTCTTCCAAATGGACAATGACCCCAAGCATACTTCCAAAGTTGTGGCAAAATGGCTTAAGGACAACAAAGTCAAGGTATTGGAGTGGCCATCACAAAGCCCTGACCTCAATCCTATAGAAAATGTGTGGGCAGAACTGAAAAAGCGTGTGCGAGCAAGGAGGCCTACAAACCTGACTCAGTTACACCAGCTCTGTCAGTAGGAATGGGCCAAAATTCACCCAACTTATTGTGGAAGGCTACCCGAAACGTTTAACCCAAGTTAAACAATTTAAAGGCAATGCTACCAAATACTAATTGAGTGTATGTAAACTTCTGACCCACTGGGAATGTGATGAAAGAAATAAAAGCTGAAATAAATAATTCTCTCTACTATTATTCTGACATTTCACATTCTTAAAATAAAGGTGTGATCCTAACTGACCTAAGACAGGGAATTTTTACTAGGATGAAATGTCAGGAATTGTGAAAAACTGAGTTTAAATGTATTTGGCTAAGGTGTATGTAAACTTCCGACTTCAACTGTATGTATATACTGTATTCTAGTCATGGTTCATCCTATATAACTACTGCTGTCCACTTCATATGTATATACTGTATTCTAGTCATGGTTCATCCTATATAACTACTGCTGTCCACTTCATATGTATATACTGTATTCTAGTCATGGTTCATCCTATATAAACTACTGCTGTCCACTTCATATGTATATACTGTATTCTAGTCATGGTTCATCCTATATAACTACTGCTGTCCACTTCATATGTATATACTGTATTCTAGTCATGGTTCATCCTATATAACTACTGCTGTCCACTCCATATGTATAAACTGTATTCTAGTCATGGTTCATCCTATATAACTACTGCTGTCCACTTCATATGTATATACTGTATTCTAGTCATGGTTCATCCTATATAACTACTGCTGTCCACTTCATATGTATATACTGTATTCTAGTCATGGTTCATCCTATATAACTACTGCTGTCCACTTCATATGTATATACTGTATTCTAGTCATGGTTCATCCTATATAACTACTGCTGTCCACTTCATATGTATATACTGTATTCTAGTCATGGTTCATCCTATATAACTACTGCTGTCCACTCCATATGTATATACTGTATTCTAGTCATGGTTCATCCTATATAACTACTGCTGTCCATTTCATATGTATATACTGTATTCTAGTCATGGTTCATCCTATATAACTACTGCTGTCCACTCCATATGTATATACTGTATTCTAGTCATGGTTCATCCTATATAACTACTGCTGTCCACTTCATATGTACACTACCGTTCAAAAATGTGGGGTCAATTAGAAATGTCCTTGTTTTCCATGTAAACATACATGAAATGAGTTTGAATAGGAAATATAGCAAAATGAATAGGAAATGTAGTCATTGACAAGGTTAGAAATAATGAATTTTAATTGAAATAATAATTGTATCCTTCAAACTTTGCTTTCGTCAAAGAATCCTCCATTTGCAGCAATTACAGCCTTGCAGACCTTTGGCATTCTAGTTGTCAATTTGTTGAGGTAATCTGAATAGATTTCACCCTATGCTTCCTGAAGCACCTCCCACAAGTTGGATTGGTTTGATGGGCACTTCTTACGTACCATACGGTCAAGCTGCTCCCACAACAGCTCAATAGGGTTGAGATCCGGTGACTGTGCTGGCCACTCCATTATAGACAGAATACCAGCTGACTGCTTCTTCCCTAAATAGTTATTGCATAGTTTTGAGCTGTGCTTTGGGTCATTGTCCTGTTGTAGGAGGAAATTGGCTCCAATCAAGCGCCGTCCACATGGCATGGCTTTGCAAAATGGAGTGATAGCCTTCCTTCTTCAAGATCCCTTTTACCCTGTACAAATCTCCCACTTTACCACCCCCAAAGCACCCCCAGACCATCACATTGCCTCCACCATGCTTGACAGATGGCATCAAGCACTCCTCCAGCATCTTTTCATTTGGTCTGCGTCTCACAAATGTTCTTCTTTGTGATCCAAACACCTCAAACTTCGATTTGTCTGTCCATAACACTTTTTTTTCCAATCTTCCTCTGTCCAGTGTCTGTGTTCTTTTGCCCATCTTATATTTTCTCTTTATTGGCCAGTCTGAGATATGGCTTTTTCTTTGCAACTCTGCCTAGAAGGTCAGCATCCCGGAGTCGCCTCTTCACTGTTGACGTTGAGACTGGTGTTTTGCAGGTACTATTTAATGAAGCTGCCAGTTGAGGACCTGTGAGGCGTCTGTTTCTCAAACTAGACACTCTAATGTATTTGTCCTCTTGCTCAGTTGTGCACCGGGGGCCTCCCACTCCTCTTTCTATTCTGGTTAGAGCCAGTTTGCGCTGTTTTGTGAAGGGAGTAGTACATAGCGTTGTACGAGATCCTCAGTTTCTTGGCAATTTCTCGCATGGAATAGCCTTCATTTCTCAGAACAAGAATAGACTGATGAGTTTCAGAAGAAAGTTATTTGTTTCTGGCTATTTTGAGCCTGTAATCGAACCCACAATTGCTGATGCTCCAGATACTCAACTAGTCTCATGAAGGCCAGTTTTATTGCTTCTTTAATCAGCACAACAGTTTTCAGCTGTGCTAACATAATTGCAAAAGGGTTTTCTAATGATCAATTAGCCTTTTAAAATGATAAACTTGGATTAGCAAACACAACGTGCCATTGGAACACAGGACTGACGCCTATGTAGATATTCCATAAAAAATCAGTGGCAGTTGGTATCTCCCGAGTGGCACAGTGGTCTAAGCTGTGCCACTAGAGATCCTGGTTTGAATCCCGCGACCGGGAGACCCATGGGGCGGCGCACAATTGGCCCAGCGTCGTCCAGGGTAGGGGAGGGAATGGCCGGCAGGGATGTAGCTCAGTTGGTAGAGCATGGCACAGGGGGGCCAGTATGAAACAAAAAAATATATATATAAAAAAATATATATATATGTATGCACTCACTAACTGTTAGTCGCTCTGGATAAGAGCGTCTGCTAAATGACTAAAATGTAAATGTAAAAATGTCAGAGACCTGGCATTGTGGTGCCAGGATAACAACCTCTCCCTCAACATGATCAAGACAAAAGGAGCTGATCGTGGACTACAGGAAAAGGAGGGCCGAGCACACCCCCATTCTCATCAATGGAGCAGGTTGAGAGCTTTAAGTTCCTTGGTGTCCACATCACCAACAAACTATCATGGTCCAAGCACACCAAGACAGTCGTGAAGAGGGCACGACAAAGCCTATTCCCCCTCAGGAGACTGAAAAGATTTGGCATGGGTCCTCAGATCCTCAAAAGGTTATACTGCTGCACCATCGAGAGCATCTTGACTGGTTGCATCACTGCCTGGTATGGCAACTGCTCGGCCTCCGACCGCAGAGGGTAGTGTGTACGGCCCAGAGATGCAACCAGGCGGTGTCAGAGGAAGGCCCTAAAAATTATCAAAGACTCCAGCCACCCTAGTCATAGACTGTTCTCTCTGCTACCGCACGGCAAGCGGTACCGGAGTGCCAAGTGTAGGTCCAAAAGGCTTCTTAACAGCTTCTACCCCCAAGCCATAAGACTCTTGAACAGCTAATCAAATAGCTACCCATACTATTTGCATTAACCTGTACCTATTACCTAAATTACCTCGACTAACCTGTGCCCCCGCACATTGACTCTGTACCGGTACCCACTGTATATAGCCTCATTACTGTTATTTCACATTGACTCTGTACCGGTACCCCCTGTATATAGCCTCTGTACCGGTACCCCCTGTATATAGCCTCCCTACTGTTATTTCCCATTGACTCTGTACCGGTACCCCCCTGTATATAGCCTCTCTACTGTTATTTCCCATTGACTCTGTACCGGTACCCCCTGTATATAGCCTCCCTACTGTTATTTCACATTGACTCTGTACCGGTACCCCCTGTATATAGCCTCCCTACTGTTATTTCCCATTGACTCTGTACCGGTACCCCCTGTATATAGCCTCCCTACTGTTATTTCCCATTGACTCTGTACCGGTACCCCCTGGATATAGCCTGTATATAGCCTCTGTACCGGTACCCCCTGTATATAGCCTCTGTACCGGTACCCCCTGTATATAGCCTCCCTACTGTTATTACACATTGACTCTGTACCGGTACCCCCTGGATATAGCCTGTATATTGACTCTGTACCGGTACCCCCTGTATATAGCCTCTGTACCGGTACTTCCTGTATATAGCCTGTATATAGCCTCTGTACCGATACTTCCTGTATATAGCCTGTATATAGCCTCAGTACCGGTACTTCCTACATTTTACTTTTTTTTTATACTTCCTGTATATAGCCTGTATATTGACTCTGTACCGGTACCCCCTGTATATAGCCTCTGTACCGGTACCCCCTGTATATAGCCTGTATATGGACTCTGTACCAGTACTTCCTGTATATAGCCTGTATATAGCCTCAGTACCGGTACTTCCTGTATATAGCCTCTGTACCAGTACTTCCTGTATATAGCCTGTATATAGCCTCAGTACCGGTACTTCCTGTATATAGCCTGTATATTGACTCTGTACCAGTACTTCCTGTATATAGCCTGTATATAGCCTCAGTACCGGTACCCCCTGTATATAGCCTGTATATAGCCTCTGTACCAGTACTTCCTGTATATAGCCTCTGTACCGGTACTTCCTGTATATAGCCTCTGTACCTGTACTTCCTGTATATAGCCTCAGTACCGGTACTTCCTGTATATAGCCTCTGTACCAGTACTTCCTGTATATAGCCTGTATATAGCCTCTGTACCAGTACTTCCTGTATATAGCCTCTGTACCAGTACTTCCTGTATATAGCCTGTATATAGCCTCTGTACCAGTACTTCCTGTATATAGCCTCTGTACCAGTACTTCCTGTATATAGCCTGTATATAGCCTCTGCACATAGCCTGTATATAGCCTCTGTACCTGTACTTCCTGTATATAGCCTCTGTACCAGTACTTCCTGTATATAGCCTCTGTACCAGTACTTCCTGTATATAGCCTCTGTACCAGTACTTCCTGTATATAGCCTCTGTACCAGTACTTCCTGTATATAGCCTCTGTACCAGTACTTCCTGTATATAGCCTTTGTACCAGTACTTCCTGTATATAGCCTCATTACTGTTATTTCACATTGACTCTGTACCGGTACCCCCTGTATATAGCCTCTGTACCGGTACCCCCTGTATATAGCCTCCCTACTGTTATTTCCCATTGACTCTGTACCGGTACCCCCTGTATATAGCCTCTCTACTGTTATTTCCCATTGACTCTGTACCGGTACCCCCTGTATATAGCCTCCCTACTGTTATTTCACATTGACTCTGTACCGGTACCCCCTGTATATAGCCTCCCTACTGTTATTTCCCATTGACTCTGTACCGGTACCCCCCTGTATATAGCCTCCCTACTGTTATTTCCCATTGACTCTGTACCGGTACCCCCTGGATATAGCCTGTATATAGCCTCTGTACCGGTACCCCCTGTATATAGCCTCTGTACCGGTACCCCCTGTATATAGCCTCCCTACTGTTATTACACATTGACTCTGTACCGGTACCCCCTGGATATAGCCTGTATATTGACTCTGTACCGGTACCCCCTGTATATAGCCTCTGTACCGGTACTTCCTGTATATAGCCTGTATATAGCCTCTGTACCGGTACTTCCTGTATATAGCCTGTATATAGCCTCAGTACCGGTACTTCCTACATTTTACATATTTTTTATACTTCCTGTATATAGCCTGTATATTGACTCTGTACCGGTACCCCCTGTATATAGCCTCTGTACCGGTACCCCCTGTATATAGCCTGTATATGGACTCTGTACCAGTACTTCCTGTATATAGCCTGTATATAGCCTCAGTACCGGTACTTCCTGTATATAGCCTCTGTACCAGTACTTCCTGTATATAGCCTGTATATAGCCTCAGTACCGGTACTTCCTGTATATAGCCTGTATATTGACTCTGTACCAGTACTTCCTGTATATAGCCTGTATATAGCCTCAGTACCGGTACCCCCTGTATATAGCCTGTATATAGCCTCTGTACCGGTACTTCCTGTATATAGCCTCTGTACCAGTACTTCCTGTATATAGCCTCTGTACCGGTACTTCCTGTATATAGCCTCTGTACCTGTACTTCCTGTATATAGCCTCAGTACCGGTACTTCCTGTATATAGCCTCTGTACCAGTACTTCCTGTATATAGCCTGTATATAGCCTCTGTACCAGTACTTCCTGTATATAGCCTCTGTACCTGTACTTCCTGTATATAGCCTCAGTACCGGTACTTCCTGTATATAGCCTCTGTACCAGTACTTCCTGTATATAGCCTGTATATAGCCTCTGTACCAGTACTTCCTGTATATAGCCTCTGTACCAGTACTTCCTGTATATAGCCTGTATATAGCCTCTGTACCAGTACTTCCTGTATATAGCCTCTGTACCAGTACTTCCTGTATATAGCCTGTATATAGCCTCTGTACATAGCCTGTATATAGCCTCTGTACCAGTACTTCCTGTATATAGCCTCTGTACCAGTACTTCCTGTATATAGCCTGTATATAGCCTCTGTACATAGCCTGTATATAGCCTCTGTACCTGTACTTCCTGTATATAGCCTCTGTACCAGTACTTCCTGTATATAGCCTCTGTACCAGTACTTCCTGTATATAGCCTCTGTACCATTACTTCCTGTATATAGCCTCTGTACCAGTACTTCCTGTATATAGCCTCTGTACCAGTACTTCCTGTATATAGCCTTTGTACCAGTACTTCCTGTATATAGCCTCATTACTGTTATTTTATTGTTGCTCTTTAATTATTTGTTATCTTTTTACTCCAGTTTATTTTAGTAAATACTTTCTTAACTTATTTTTCTTAAAACTGCATTGTTGGTTAAGGCATGTCAGTAAGCATTTCACTGTAAGGTCTACACCTGTTGTATTCGGCGCATGTGACAAATAGAATTTGATTTGATTGATTTGACTTCTCTCCACCTCATGGAAAAATTAGTAGAATTTAGCTTATGGCCGGCTCTGACCGCATGTGTGGGTATGGATGTGGGTATGGATGTGGGTATGGATGTGGGTATGGATGTGGGTATGGATGTGGGTTTGGGGATGTGGGTATGGATGTGGGTATGGATGTGGGTATGGGATGTGGGTTTGGGGATGTGGGTATGGATGTGGGTATGGGATGTGGGTATGGGATGGGGAGGGATGTGGGTATGGTGGGGTATGGATTGGGTATGGTGTGGGTATGGATGTGGGTATGGATGTGGGTATGGATGTGGGTATGGATGTGGGTATGGATGTGGGTATGGGATGTGGGTTTGGGGATGTGGGTATGGATGTGGGTATGGATGTGGGTATGGGATGTGGGTATGGATGTGGGTATGGATGTGGGTATGGATGTGGTTGGATGTGGTATGGATGTGGGTATGTGGGTATGGATGTGGGTTGGATGTGGTATGGATGTGGGTATGGATGTGGTGTTGGATGTGGGTTTGGATGTGGGTATGGATGTGGGTATGGATGTGGGTTTGGATGTGGGTATGGATGTGGGTATGGATGTGGGTTTGGATGTGGGTATGGATGTGGGTTTGGATGTGGGTATGGATGTGGGTATGGATGTGGGTATGGATGTGGGTATGGATGTGGGTTTGGATGTGGGTATGGATGTGGGTATGGATGTGGGTTTGGATGTGGGTATGGATGTGGGTATGGATGTGGGTATGGATGTTGGGTATGGATTGGGTATGGATGTGGGTATGGCTGTGGTTGGTGTGGGTTTGGTGTGGGTCATGGATGTGGTTGGATGTGGGTATGGACTGTGGGTATGGATGTGGGTATGGATGTGGGTTTGGATGTGGGTTTGGATGTGGGTATGGATGTGGGTATGGATGTGGGTACGCACAACTTTTTGTGGCCCCCACCCCCATCAAAGTTGCCCATGCCTGCGCTAGATGATGTTTTACCATTGCCACAACAACGCCACAGCACCAATCTGCTGACAGAGACTTCTATTGCACAGACATCTTCTCTTCTCGTTTGCAGCAGAATTGAGTGGAAAAAGTCGCTAAATGTTATCAAAACCATCAGTGGCTAAACTGTCCAAGGCAGCCTCAAAAGGAAATGAATAAAAGCCAGTAGACTAACCCCAGAGGAAGGGGGGTGGGGGGATAAAAGCCAGTAGACTAACCCCAGAGGGAAGGGGGGGTGTAGACTAACCCCAGAGGGAAAGGGGGGTGGGGGGGATAAAAGCCAGTAGACTAACCCCAGAGGAAGGGGGGTGGGGGGATAAAAGCCAGTAGACTAACCCCAGAGGGAAGGGGGGTGGGGGATAAAAGCCAGTAGACTAACCCCAGAGGGAAGGGGGGTGGGGGGGATAAAAGCCAGTAGACTAACCCCAGAGGGAAGGGGGGGGTGTAGCTAACCCCAGAGGGAGGGGTTGAACCCCAGGGGAGGGGGGTGTAGACTAACCCCAGAGGGAAGGGGGGTGGGGATAAAGCCATAACCCCAGAGGGAAGGGGGGTGGGGGGGATAAAAGCCAGTAGACTAACCCCAGAGGGAAGGGGGGGGGGGGGATAAAAAGCCAGAGACTAACCCCAGAGGGAAGGGGGGGATAAGTAGACTAACCCCAGAGGGAAAGGGGGGTGGGGGGGATAAAAGCCAGTAGACTAACCCCCAAAGGGGAAGGGGGTGAGACTAACCCCCCCAAGGGAAAGGGGGGTGGGGGGGTAAAACCAGTAACACCCAGAGGGAAGGGGGTGTAGCTAACCCCAGAGGGAAAGGGGGGGTGTGACTACCCCAGGGGAAAGGGGGGGGTGTGACTAACCCCAGAGGAGGGGGGGGTAGACTCCCCCAGAGGGAAGGGGGGGTAGACAAACCCCCAGGGGGAAGGGGTGGGGGGGATAAAACCAGTAGCAACCCCAGAGGGAAGGGGGTGGGGGGATAAAAGCCGTAACTAACCCCAGGGAAAGGGGGGGGTAGACAAACCCCCGGGGGAAAGGGGGGGGGGGGGAAAAAAAGCCAGTAGACTAACCCCGGGGAAGGGGGGGGGGGGGGGAAAAAAACCCAGTAGACAAACCCCAGGGGAAAAAAAGGGGGTAGACTCCCCCGGGGGGGGGGGTGTAGACAACCCCAGGGAAAAGGGGGGTGTGACAACCCCCAAGGGAAGGGGGGTGGGGGGAAAAAGCCAGTAACTAACCCAGGGGAAGGGGGGGGGGGGGGGATAAAACCATAACTAACCCCAGAGGAAAGGGGGGGTTTAGATAACCCAGAGGGAAGGGGGATTTGACAAACCCCAGAGGGAAGGGGGGGGGGGGGATAAAACCATAGATAACCCCAAAGGGGAAAAAGGGGGGGGGGGGGGGGAAAAAACCCAAATAGACAAACCCCAGGGGAAGGGGGGTGTAACTCCCCCAAGGGAAAAGGGGGGGTGTAGACAAAAACCCCCGGGGGAAGGGGGATGTAATAACCCCAGGGGGAAGGGGGGGGGGGGGGATAAAAGCGGACTAACCCCAGAGGGAAGGGGGTGAAACTCCCCCAGAGGGAAGGGGGAGTAGACAACCCCAGGGGGAGGGGGGGGGGGGGGGGGATAAAAGCCAGGAACTAACCCCAAAGGGGAGGGGGGTGTAGACAAAACCCCAGGGAAAGGGGGATGTAGACAAACCCCGGGGGGGGGGGGGGGGGGGTAAAACCAGTAACAAACCCCCAGAGGGAGGGGGGTGTAGACTAACCCCAGAGGGAAGGGGGATTAACTAACCCCGGGGAAGGGGGGGGGGGGGAAAAGCCAGTAGACTAACCCCAGGGGGAAAGGGGGGTGTAGCAAACCCCAAGGAAAGGGGGATTTAGACAAACCCCAGGGGAGGGGGGTTTTGGGGGGTAAACCATAGACTAACCCCCAGAGGGAAAGGGGGGGTGGGGGGGATAAAACCAGTAGACTAACCCGAAAAGGGGGGGTAGACAACCCAAGGGAAAGGGGGGAGTAACTCCCCCCAGAGGAAGGGGGTGTAGACAAACCCCAGGGGGAAGGGGGGTGTGACAACCCCCAGGGGAAAAGGGGGGGTGGGGGGGATAAAAGCCATAGACAACCCCAGGGGGGGGGGGTGTAGACAACCCAAGGGAAGGGGGGTTAAAACCCCCCCAGAGGGAAAGGGGGGTGAACAAACCCCCAAGGAAGGGGGGGGGGGGGGGATAAAAGCCAGTGACAAACCCCGGGGAAAGGGGGGAGGGGAACAAAACCCCAAGGGAAGGGGGTGTGAAAACCCCGGGGGAAAGGGGGGGGGGGGGGGATAAAGCCAGTAGCCAAACCCCAGAGGGAAGGGGGGGTGGGGGGGATAAAAACCCCAGTCCCCCCCAGGGGAAGGGGGGGTGTAGACAACCCCCGAGGGAAAGGGGGGGGGGGGGGGAAAAAGCCGTGACAACCCGAGGGAAAGGGGGGGGTGGGGGGGTAAAAGCCAGTAGACAAAACCCCCCGAGGGAAAGGGGGGGGGGGGGAAAAAACCAGTAACAAACCCCCAAGGGGGAAGGGGGGTGGGGGGGATAAAACCAGTAACTAACCCCAGAGGGAAAAGGGGGGGGGGGGGGAAAAAAGCCATAACTAACCCAAGGAAGGGGGGGTGTAGACAACCCAGGGGGAAAGGGGGGGGGGGGGGAAAAAAGCCAGAAATAAACCCCCCCGAGGGGGGGGGGGGGTGTAGAAAAACCCCGGGGGAAGGGGGGGGGGGGGGATAAGAGCCTAACAACCCCCAAGGGAAGGGGGGTGTAGACAACCCCCAGAGGAGGGGGGTGGGGGGGTAAAACCCCCAGTAGACTCCCCCGAGGAAGGGGGGGGGGGGGGGGGATAAAACCCCAGTAGACTAACCCCGGGGGAAAGGGGGTGGGGGGGGAAAAAAAGCCAGTAACTAACCCCCAGGGGGAAGGGGGGGTTGGTAACCCCGAGGAAGGGGGATGTAACTAACCCCGAGGAAGGGGGGGGGGGGGGTAAAGCCGTAAAACCCCAGAGGGGGGGGGGTGTAACTAACCCCAGGGGAAGGGGGGGGGTGGGGGGGATAAAACCCAGTAGACTACCCCAGAGGGAAGGGGGGTGTAGCAAACCCCGAGGGAAAGGGGGTGGGGGGGATAAAAGCCAGTAGAAAACCCCCCAAGGGAAGGGGGGGTGGGGGGGAAAAAAGCCAGTAGACAACCCCAGAGGGAAAGGGGGGGGTGGGGGGGAAAAAAGCAGTAGACAAACCCCCAGGGGAAGGGGGTGAAAGACAACCCCGGGGGGGAAGGGGGGGGGGGTAAACCCCATAAAAACCCCAGAGGGAAGGGGGGGTGGGGGGGAAAAAAGCCAGAACTTACCCCAGAGGGAAAGGGGGGGTGGGGGGGAAAAAGCCAGTGACAAACCCCAGAGGAAGGGGGTGTGAAAACCCCCCAGAGGAAGGGGGGGGGGGGGGGGGAAAAAAAGCCAGTAGACAAACCCCCGAGGTAAGGGGGGTGTGGGATAAAAGCCAGTGACCTAACCCCAAAAGGGGGGTGTAGACAAACCCCAGAGGAAGGGGGTGTAGACTCAAACCCCAGAGGGAAGGGGGTTGGGGGGATAAAAGCCAGTAGACTAACCCCAGAGGAAGGGGGTGGGGGGAAAAAGCCAGAAAGACAAAACCCCAGGGAAGGGGGTGAGCAACCCCAGAGGAAGGGATGGGGGGATAAAAGCGCAGACTAACTACCCCAGGGGAAGGGGGGTGGGGGATAAAGGGAGAGTAGACTAACCCCAGAGGGAAGGGGGGTGTAGACTAACCCCAGAGGGAAAGGGGGGTGGGGGGGATAAAAGCCAGTAGACTAACCCCAGAGGGAAGGGGGTGGGGGGATAAAAGCCAGTAGACTAACCCCAGAGGGAAGGGGGGTGGGGGATAGACTAACCCCAGAGGGAAGGGGGGGTGGGGGGGATAAAAGCCAGTAGACTAACCCCAGAGGGAAGGGGGGTGTAGACTAACCCCAGAGGGAAGGGGGGTGTGTAGACTAACCCCAGAGGGAAGGGGGGGGGGGTATAGACTAACCCCAGAGGGAAGGGGGGTGGGGGGGTAAAAGCCAGTAGACTAACCCCAGAGGGAAGGGGGTGGGTGGGGATCAACCCCATAAAAGGTAGACTAACCCCAGAGGGAAGGGGGGGTGTAGACTAACCCAGAGGGAAAGGGGGGTGGGGGGTGATATAAAGGCCATGTAACTAACCCCAGAGGGAAGGGGGGGTGGGGGGGATAAAAGCCAGTAGACTAACCCCAGAGGGAAGGGGGGTGTAGACTAACCCCAGAGGGAAGGGGGGTGTAGACTAACCCCAGAGGGAAGGGGGGTGGGGGGGATAAAAGCCAGTAGACTAACCCCAGAGGGAAGGGGGGGTGGGGGGGATAAAAGCCAGTAGACTAACCCCAGAGGGAAGGGGGTGGGGGGGGATAAAAAGCCAGTAGACTACCCCAGAGGGAAGGGGGGTGGGGGGATAAAAGCCAGTATGACTAACCCCAGAGGAAGGGGGGTGGTGTGATGGGGGGGTGGGGGGATGCTAGACTTACCCCAGAGGGAAGGGGGGTGTGGCCTGTAAGGTGGGGCGGGGCCTGGTCACCATGACGACTCATCATCTCCTGCAACATGTTGTCTTTACACTCCAGCTCTCTCTGCAAGCCAGCCTGTACACACACACACACACACACACACACACACACACACCACGTATATGTCTAAAGCACTGAACAGGCCACAACAAAATAACAGGAAAGATCTGTAGTGTAGTGCCTGTGCATATATGTGTGTGTCTGTGTGTCTGTGTGTGTGTGTCTGTGTGTCTCTCTGTGTGTGTGTGTGTGTGTGTCTCTGTGTGTGTGTGTGTCTCTGTGTGTGTGTGTGGTCTCTGTGTGTGTGTGTGTGTGTCTCTCTGTGTGTGTGTGTGTGTGTGTGTGTATGTATGTCTGTCTCTGTGTGTGTGTGTCTCTGTGTGTGTGTGTGTGTATGTCTGTGTGTGTGTGAGTGTGTCTCTGTGTGTGTGTGTGTCTGTGTGTATGTCTCTCTGTGTGTCTGTGTGTCTGTGTGTATGTCTCTCTGTGTGTGTGTGTGTGTCTGTGTGTATGTCTCTGTGTGTGTGTGTCCTCTCTGTGTCTCTGTGTGTGTCTGTGTGTGTGTCTCTCTGTCTGTGTCTTGTGTGTCCTCTGTGTTGTGTATGTCTGTGTGTGTGTGAGTGTGTCTTCTCGTGTTGTCTCTGTGTGTGTGTGTCTCTCTGTTGTCCTGTGTGTGTTGTCTCTCTCTGTGTGTGTCTCTCTCTGTGTGTCTCTCTGTGTGTGTCTCTCTGTGTGTGTCTCTCTCTGTGTGTCCCCTCTGTGTGTGTCTGTGTGTGTGTCTCTCTGTCTGTGTCTCTGTGTGTCTCTGTGTGTGTATGTCTGTGTGTGTGTGAGTGTGTCTCTCTGTGTATGTCCTGTGTGTGTGTGTGTCTGTGTGTATGTCTCTGTGTGTGTGTGGTGTCTCTCTGTCTGTGTCTCTGTGTGTCTCTGTGTGTGTATGTCTGTGTGAGTGTGTCTCTCTGTGTATGTCTGTGTGTGTGTGTGTCTGTGTGTATGTCTCTGTGTGTGTGTGTGTGTGTGTGTCTCTCTCTGTGTGTGTCTCTCTCTGTGTGTGTCTCTCTCTGTGTGTGTCTCTGTGTCTCTCTCTGTGTGTGTCTGTGTGTGTGTGTGTGTGTGTGTCTGTGTGTATGTCTCTGTGTGTGTGTGTGTCTCTCTCTGTGTGTCTCTCTCTCTGTGTGTGTCTCTCTCTGTGTGTGTCTCTCTCTGTGTGTGTCTGTGTGGTATTACCTTCTGCAGCTGGTTCTCCTTCAGCAGTCTGTCCTTCTGTCCAAGTTCCTTCTACACACACACAACACACACACACACACATAAATGGACCATCCTACTCCCCTGTACATTACCAGACCTCAGTGAGAGAGATAGAGGATGTGTGTCTTACCTTGCACTCACTCAGCATCCTGCTCCTCTCGTCCAACTTCCTCTGTAGCTCCGCCTACGACACAACCAACTGGGTCAATATGGATGGGAGTGTGTGTGTGTGTTTGTTTGTGTAGAAGGAACTTAATAGCTACTGCGGTGAGACAGGCAGTCCCACTATCAGTGCATATTCACTAAAATGATCTTGTCAGACTGCCTTGTCGACCTGATAGCCAGCACACATCCATACACGTTCTTGTTTAAGAGGAAGTTGGTTTGATGTTGATGATAACCATCAAGGTTGGGATGTAACTGATTACATGTTACCAGTTACGTTACCAGCAAAAAGATTGTAATGAAGTTTCAACGTTTATTGGCCACGTGCACAGGATACCACAGCTGTAAAACAGATACCACAGCTGTAAAACAGGACAGTGAAAATGCACAGGATACTACAGCTGTAAAACAGGACAGTGAAAATGCACAGGATACTACAGCTGTAAAACAGGACAGTGAAAATGCACAGGATACTACAGCTGTAAAACAGGACAGTGAAAATGCACAGGATACTACAGCTGTAAAACAGGACAGTGAAAATGCACAGGATACCACAGCTGTAAAACAGGACAGTGAAAATGCACAGGATACCACAGCTGTAAAACAGGACAGTGAAAATGCACAGGATACCACAGCTGTAAAACAGGACAGTGAAAATGCACAGGATACCACAGCTGTAAAACAGGACAGTGAAAATGCACAGGATACCACAGCTGTAAAACAGGACAGTGAAATTCTTACCTTGAGAGCTCTTTCCCACAATGCAGTGATAATGATAATAATAATAAAACGTTTAATTAAAATAAAAACAAGAACTACGATGTGAATTAGAAACATGGAAATGTTTGTATATACAGGTCAGGGTCAGTACCTTATTTAATATGCAAGGGTACTGGAGTGGTTGGATATACAGGTCAGTGTCAGTACCTTATTTAATATGCAGGGGTACTGGAGTGGTTGGATATACAGGTCAGTCCCTTATTTAATGGCAGTGGTACTGGAGTGGTTGGATATACAGGTCAGTATCTTATTCAATGGCAGGGTACTGGAGTGGTTTGGATATACAGGTCAGTACCATATTTAATGTGCAGGGTACTGGAGTGGTTGTATATACAGGTCATACCTTATTCCATATGCAGGGGTACTGGAGTGGTTGGATATACAGGTCAGTCCCTTATTTAATGGCAGGGTACTGGAGTGTTGGATATACAGTCAGTCCCTTATTTAATGGCAGGGGTACTGGAGTGGTTGGATATACAGGTCAGTCCCTTATTTAATGGCAGGGGTACTGGAGTGGTTGGATATACAGGTCAGTCCCTTATTTAATGGCAGGGGTACTGGAGTGGTTGGATATACAGGTCAGTCCCTTATTAATGGCAGGGGTACTGGAGTGGTTGGATATACAGGTCAGTCCCCTTATTTAATGGCAGGGGTACTGGAGTGGTTGGATATACAGGTCAGTCCCTTATTTAATGGCAGGGGTACTGGAGTGGTTGGATATACAGGTCAGTCCCTTATTTAATGGCAGGGGTACTGGAGTGGTTGGATATACAGGTCAGTCCCTTATTTAATGGCAGGGGTACTGGAGTGGTTGGATATACAGGTCAGTCCCTTATTTAATGGCAGGGGGTACTGGAGTGGTTTGGATATACAGGTCAGTCCCTTATTTAATGGCAGGGGTACTGGAGTGGTTGGATATACAGGTCAGTCCCTTATTTAATGGCAGGGGTACTGGAGTGGTTGAATATGTGACCGACCGGCTCGATTTGGTCTTATGTAGCAACATTTGAAATTGTGTTTTTTACATTGGATAAAAGTATCGGCAGTTGAGGAACAATGGGAAAGTAATTCTGCTTTGAAAGTTGATAAACTTGTAACCCCACTTTTGAGAAAATGTCCCTTGAATGTTTTGGTACACTTACTGGAGAGCTCTTTTTTGTCTACACCCACTCAGCATCGTTCACACCCTCTTAAGCCTTAGTCCCACCCATCTCTTTAAGGATTCACATGTGAGGCCAAGCCTTAGCCCCACCCATCTCTTTAAGGATTCACGTGAGGCCAAGCCTTAGCCCCACCCATCTCTTTAAGGATTCACATGTGAGGCCAAGCCTTAGTCCCACCCATCTCTTTAAGGATTCACAGTGAGGCCAAGCCTTAGTCCCCACCCATCTCTTTAAGGATTCACGGTAGTGGACTAAACAACCAAATATTTCAAGACTAAAGGCTTATTCAATGTGCAGGGGTACTGGAATTGTTAAGGTAAGTTTATATATAAAAAGTGACTGGAATCAGGAATATATAAATACTATATGGTAATATACTAATGGTAATATACTAATGGTAATATTTCCATGTAAACAGGAGTAATATTGACCAGTAGCAGGATAGATAGATACTGATGGTAATCAATGGACAATAGTGTAATAGGGTAATCAATCTGTGGATGGTCTGTGGAAGAGGGAGAGCAGTAGATGCATTACCCTCCGTAGGGCCTGCCGGTCGCGGGCGGTGCAGTTGCCATACCAAACGGTGATACAACCTGAGGATCTGAGGGGCCATGCCAAATCGTTTCAGCCTCCTGAGGGAGAAGAGACATTGCTGTTCTGGTGTGAGAGTACCATGTGAAGGACTCAGTGATGTGGACACAGAGGACCTTGACCCTCTCCACTGCAGCCCCATCTTATTATCAAATGATTGGCCAATAGAATGGAGGGAAGTGGTGGCCAATTTTCCCTTGCAGCAATGGATCTGATGTCTCCTTATTGGTCCAGCGGTTCGGGAGGAGGTCAAGGTACATAAGCCCAGGGAATTCGAAGTCAACCGCCGGTAGTTCTAATGGATTGTTTCAAAAGTTTTTGTCTTAGATATAACGAACATTTATGAAATCGAGAAGTCTTTAAAAGCAACCTTCTGAGTATGAGAATACCTCCTTTGGTCACTAAGTTACTCAACTTGTAGATGATTTGAGCTCGCCTTATAGCTCTTTTAAGGCAAAGGAGTTTGTCTTGATAGCTCATGGCAGCCATTATGAAAGAAGTGAAGTTTCTACATGGTCCATACTGAGCATTACACCAGATCATGTAACTTATGTCACTCAGATGTAGTAGACCATAGATGAACCATGTAATAGACACTATATGGCACATCAGGAACATCTATGATGAGCCAATCAGAGACCATATGTTATGATCACGTTAGCTGTGATTGCCAATCATGATGCTACTGTCCTGTTTGCTGACATATTTGTACATGAAATACAAAGAGCGACAATAAGACCCTGCCAGGTGTTAGATCCTTTGTCACAAAAGGGTCTCAAAGAACTGATAGCAGATACCTTACTGGGTAAAAATATCAGTTCATTAAAAACTTGTATAGCTTTGTTGCTGACAAGTTACTGAAATACCAGTCCCTCGTGTCACGTCTGGACAGCCCTGGTTATCAGTCAAACTTGTAGAGCTGGTATTTGGAAGTCTCGGCCATGTTCATAGGCTGACAGTATGTGGCAACTAGCGAGGTACTGCTCTGTGTTAGCTGCCATGGGCAGCCTAGCTGTATGGAGAAGAAGGTGCTTTCTCTATCCATAAGAGTCCATATATCCATGACCTATGAAATGCTTGAATTATTCTCACCTGTAATGTGATTTGTTGATTCAAATAACGTTTTTAAATGTGTGTGTATGTGAGTGAGTGAGTGTGTGTGCATGCGGTATGTGTGTGTGTATGTGAGTCAGTGAGTGTGTGTGTGTGTCGTACGTTGAGGCTGGTGAGTTGGTCCTGGGTCATGCTGGATCTGAGCTGCTCCTGTTTCAGCTGCAACACACACTCCTCCTGGACAGACAATCTCTGCTGCTGTGCCTCCTACAGACACAGACACACACACACACACACACAGAGAATATTAGAAAATCAGCAGGGGATCAAATGCTTTTTTCCCTCACTGTAGGCCTTGAAATACATCCACAGGTACACCTCCAATTGACTCAAATGATGTCAATTAGCCTATCAGAACCTTCCAAAGCCAGGACATCATTTTCTGGAATTTTCCAAGCTGTTTAAAGGCACAGTCAACTTAGTTGTCAAGTTCGTTCATAGCCGGGTCAGACCAAGGCGCAGCGTGATTTGCATACATGTTTATTTGAAACGAATAAACAACGACAAAACAACAAACTAAACAAACGTGAAGTCCAAGGTACACAAACAACATACCTCAACCGGAACAAGATCCCACAACCCACTAGTGCCAATAGGCTGCCTAAGTATGGACCCCAATCAGAGACAACGAGCGACAGCTGCCTCTGATTGGGAACCACACCGGCCAACATAGAAATACCCATACTAGATATAAAACATAGAACTACACAACATAGAATATACACACCCTGACTCAACAAATACGAGGCCCCTGAGTCAGGGCGTGACATTAGTGTATGTAAACTTCTGACCCACTGGAATTGTGATACAGTGAATTATAAGTTAAATAATCTGTCTGTAAACAATTGTTGGAAAAATTACTTGTGTCATGCACAAAGTAGATGTCCTAACCGACTTGCCAAAACTATAATTTGTAACAAGACATTTGTGGAGTGGTTGAGAAACGGGTTTTAATGACTCCAACCTAAGTGTATGTAAACTTCCGACTTCAACTGTACGTCTCGTGTCTGAGCTGTTGAATTTCGACTCTACTTTGTCTCTGTACAGATGTTTTCCCTGTTTGATTGCCTTATGGAGGGAATAACTACACTGTTTGTATTCGACCATATTCCCAGTCACCTTGCCGTGGTTAAATGTGGTGGTTCGCATTTCAGTTTTGCGCGAATGCTGCCATCTATGCACGGTTTTTGGTTTGGGTAGGTGTTAAATGGGAACGACATCCCGTATACACTCCCTGATTAACTCATTCACCGTGTTTGTGTATTCTCAGAGGCAACCCAGAACATGTCCCAGTCCGCGTCATCAAAACAATATTGAAGCGTTGATTCCGATTGGTCAGACCAGCGTTGAATAGGCCTTTAGCACGGGTACATCCTGTTTGAATTCCTGCCTATAGGAAGGGAGGAGCAGAATGGAGTCGTGATCTGATTTGCCGAAGGGAGGGTGGGGGAGGGCCTTTTAGCCAATCCCGGAAGGGAGAGTAACAATGGTAGAGAGTTTTTGAAGCACGAGTACTACAGTACTACAGTGTTGATAGAACTTCGGTAGCGTTTTCCTCAAATATGTTAAAATCCCCAGCTACAATAAATGTGGCCTCAGGATATGTGGTTTCCAGTTTGCACAAAGTCCAGTGTAGTTCCTTGAGGGTCATTGTGGTATCGGCTTGAGGGGGAATATACACGGCTCTGACTATAACCGAAGAGAATTCTCTTGGGAGGTAATACGGTCTGCATTTAATTGTGAGGTATTCTAGGTCGGGTAAACAAAATAACTTGCGTTCCTGTATGTTACTACAATTAAACTATGAGTCGTTAATCATGAAACACACACCTCCGCCCTTCTGCTTCCCAGAGAGTTCTTTATTCCTGTCTGTGTGATGTACTGAGAACCCAGCTGGCTGTATGAACGGGGACAGTATATCCGGAGAGAGTCATGATTCCGTGAAACAGAGTATGTTACGGTCCCTGATGTCTCTCTGGAAGGAGATCCTCGCCCTGAGCTCGTCTACTTTATTTGCCAGGAACTGAACATTAGCGAGTAATATACTCTGAAGTGGTGGATGCTGTGCACGCCTCCTGAGTCAGACTAGAAGTTAGTAGTTTAAACAGACAGCTCGGTGCATTCAGCTTGTCAACACTTCTTACAAAAACAAGTAGTGTGAAGTCAATCTCTCCTCCACTTTGAGCCATGAGAGACTTACATGCATACATTAATGTTCCACAAGATTTATGAAAATGTTCAATTTCCACATTATTTAGTACAAGATTTAGTTGAGGTTTAGGGTTTAGTGAATGATTTGTCCCAAATATTTTGGATGAACTTATTCCTTGCCATCCATTCTGAAACTAACTGCAGCTCTTTGTTAAGTGTTGCAGTCATTTCAGTCGCTGTAGTAGCTGACGTGTATAGTGTTGAATCATCCGCATACATAGACACTCTGGCTTTACTCAAAGCCAGTGGCATGTCATTAGTAAAGATTGAAAATAGCAAGGGGCCTAGACAGCTGCCCTGGGGAATTCCTGATTCTACCTGGATTATGTTGGAGAGGCTTCCATTAAAGAACACCCTCTGTGTTCTGTTAGACAGGTAACTCTTTATCCACAATATAGCAGGGGGTGTAAAGCCATAACACATACGTTTTTCCAGCAGCAGACTATAATCAATAATGTCAAAAGCCGCACTGAAGTCTAACCAAAACAGCCCCCACAATCTTTTTGTCATCAATTTCTCTCAGCCAATGATCAGTCATTTTTGTAAGTGCTGTGCTTGTTGAATGTCCTTCCCTATAAGCGTGCTGAATGTCTGTTGTCAATTTGTTTACTGTAAAATAGCATTGTATCTGGTCAAACACCATTTCTTCCAGAAGTTTACTAAGGGTTGGTAACAGGCTGATTGGTCGGCTATTTGAGCCAGTAAAGGGGGCTTTACTAATCTTGGGTAGCGGAATGACTTTAGCTTCCCTCCAGGCCTGAGGGCACACACTTTCTAGTAGGCTTAAATTGAAGATATGGCAAATAGGAGTGGCAATATCGTCCGCTATTATCCTCAGTAATTTTCCATCCAAGTTGTCAGACCCCGGTGGGTTGTCATTGTTGATAGACAACAATACTTTTTTCACCTCTTCCACACTCACTTTACGGAATTCAAAATGACAATGCTTGTCTTTCACAATTTGATCAGTTATACTTGAATGTGTAGTGTCAGCATTTGTTGCTGGCATGTCATGGCTAAGTTTGCTAATTGGCAATATCAGTGTCAGTTTTGTGATGAATGAGCCATCTGATTCAATGAATGATGGAGCTGAGTTTGGGCTGAGTTTGGGCTGAGTTTGCCTTTTTGCACAGAATTTCATGGTAACCTCCAGTCAAGGTTTGAATATTGGTGTGTGTGTGTTGTGTGTGTGTGTGTGTGTGTGTGTTGTCTGTGTCGTGTCTGTGTGTGTGTGTTACTCACCTTGACTCCCTCCAGGTTCCGTCCTCCTTTTACACGTCAGCGCTCTCTCTGTAAGCAAAACCACACACACACACAACACCACACACCCACAGCAACGACAGAAGCACAACCACCACCCACACCCTACGATCAGACACCACAGTACACAATCACAGTACACATGACCGCACCACCACACAATCACTACACGCACATCCCAGCCATCGTACAACCACCATCAACACAACGCACACTGCCATGGACACACACACCCTCTCACACACATCAGTACACCACGCCAATTACACGCGCAGCTCCGCGACTGCTCCTCCGACACACTGTGACCACTGACACCCCCATCCACCTCCTTACACCACACACCCCTTACACACACACAACACACACAGACACAACACACACAGACACACACACCCACACACACACACACACACACACAACACACACACACACACAGACACACAGACACACACACACACCACACACACACACCACACACACACACACACACACACACACACAGACACACAGACACACACAGACACACACACAGACACACACACAGACACACACATTTTAGTCATTTAGCAGATGCTCTTATCCAGAGCAACTTCCAGTCAGTGCATTCATCTTAAGGTAGCTAGGTGGGACAACCACATATCACAGCTGTAGTACAATTTCCCTCAATAAACAATTTCCCTCAATAAACAAGTTTTCATCAAAGTCAGTGCAATTAGAAAAAGTGCAAATGTCTTTCGATAAACGGCGTCTTATTTGGCTAAATGGCTTATATTATTATTATTCATTATATTAGTGCTTTATAAATACTTATTTTCCACCATAATTTGCAAATAAATTCATAAAAAATCCTACAATGTGATTTTCTGGATTTTTTTTTCTAATTTTGTCTGTCATAGTTGACGTGTACCTATGATGAAAATTACAGGCCTCTCATCTTTTTAAGTGGGAGAACTTGCACAATTGGTGGCTGACTAAATACTTTTTTTCCCCACTGTATTGAAGCAACATCTCAAGACATCAGTCAAGAAGTTAAAGCTTGGTCGCAAATGGGTCTTCCAAATGGACAATGACCCCAAGCATACATCCAAAGTTGTGGCAAAATGGCTTAAGGACAACAAAGTCAAGGTATTGGAGTGGCCATCACAAAGCCCTGACCTCAAGCCTATAAAACATTTGTGGGCAGAACTGAAAAAGCGTGTGCGAGCAAGGAGGCCTACAAACCTGACTCAGTTACACCAGCTCTGTCAGGAGGAATGGGCCAAAATTCACCCAACTTATTGTGGGAAGCTTGTGGAAGGCTACCCAAAACGTTTGACCCAGGTTAAACAATTTAAAGGCAATGCTACCAAATACGAATTGAGCGTATGTAAACTTCTGACCCACTGGGAATGTGATGAAAGAAATCAAATCTGAAATAAATAATTCTCTCTACTATTATTCTGACATTTCACATTCTTAAAATAAAGTGGTGATCCTAACTGACCTAAAACAGGGAATGTTTACTAGGATTAAATGTCAGGAATTGTGAAAAACTGAGTTTAAATGTATTTGGCTGAGGAGTATGTAAACTTCCGATGTATTCAATCTTTCAATTGCTTTAATTAAATTGTGATCAGGATCACAGCTCTATCGCAAATGCAATCAGGGAAATACAAGCAACAAGCATATTCAGTTCATATTCTACCTGACTCATATTCAGTTCATATTCTACCTGACTCATATTCAGTTCATATTCTTCCTGACTCATATTCAGCTCATATTCTACCTGACTCATATTCAGTTCATATTCTACCTGACTCATATTCAGTTCATATTCTACCTGACTCATATTCAGTTCATATTCTGCCTGACTCATATTCAGCTCATATTCTTCCTGACTCATATTCAGTTCATATTCTACCTGACTCATATTCTTCCTGACTCATATTCAGTTCATATTCTACCTGACTCATATTCAGCTCATATTCTACCTGACTCATATTCAGCTCATATTCTACCTGACTCATATTCAGTTCATATTCTACCTGACTCATATTCAGCTCATATTCTACCTGAATCATATTCAGTTCATATTCTACCTGACTCATATTCAGTTCATATTCTACCTGACTCATATTCAGCTCATATTCTTCCTGACTCATATTCAGCTCATATTCTACCTGACTCATATTCAGTTCATTTTCTTCCTGACTCATATTCAGTTCATATTCTACCTGACTCATATTCAGTTCACAGTGTATATTCTACCTGACTCATATTCAGTTCATATTCTTCCTGACTCATATTCAGTTCATATTCTACCTGACTCATATTCAGTTCATATTCTTCCTGACTCATATTCAGCTCATATTCTTCCTGACTCATATTCAGCTCATATTCTTCCTGACTCATATTCAGTTCATATTCTACCTGACTCATATTCAGTTCATATTCTGCCTGACTCATATTCAGCTCATATTCTTCCTGACTCATATTCAGTTCATATTCTACCTGACTCATATTCAGTTTATATTCTACCTGACTCATATTCAGTTCATATTCTTCCTGACTCATATTCAGTTCATATTCTTCCTGACTCATATTCAGTTCATATTCTACCTGACTCATTTCAGTTCTATTCTACTGACTCATTTCAGTTAATATTCTTCTGACTCATATTCATCATATTCTTCCTGACTCATATTCAGTTCATATTCTACCTGACTCATATTCAGCTCATATTCTTCCTGACTCATATTCAATTCATATTCTACCTGACTCATATTCAGCTCATATTCTACCTGACTCATATTCAGCTCATTTCTACCTGACTCATATTCAGCTCATATTCTACCGACTATATTCAGTCATATTAATGACTCATATTAATTCATATTCCCTGACTCATATTCAGTTCATATTCTACCTGACTCATATTCAGCTCATATTCTTCCTGACTCATATTAAATCATATTCTACTGACTCATATCAGCTCATATTCTTCCTGACTCATATTCAGTTTCATATTCTTCCTGACTCATATTCAGTTCATATTCTACCTGACTCATATTCAGTTTCATATTCTTCCTGACTCATATTCAGTTCATATTCTACCTGACTCAGATTCAGTTCATATTCTTCCTTACTCATTTCATTAATATTCTACCTGACTCATTTCTTTACTACTTAAATTCAGTATTCTTCCTGACTCATATTCAGTTCATATTCTACCTGACTCATATTCAGCTCATATTCTTCCTGACTCATATTAAATTAATATTCTTCCTGACTCATATTAAATTCATATTCTTCCTGACTCATATTCAATTCATATTCTACCTGACTCATATTCAGCTCATATTCTTCCTGACTCATATTCAGTTCATATTCTTCCTGACTCATATTCAGTTCATATTCTACCTGACTCATATTCAGTTCATATTCTTCCTGACTCATATTCAGTTCATATTCTACCTGACTCAGATCCAGTTCATATTCTTCCTTACTCATATTCAGTTCATATTCTACCTGACTCATATTCAGTTCATATTCTACCTGACTCATATTCAGCTCATATTCTACCTGATTTAGTGATTGAAATAACGACGCCATCCTCAGTATTCCAGCATTCGCCTACAGGCTATTATAGGCAACACAAGCATTTTCTTACCTCGAAATAGCCTCACTATTGTACATTTTAAATAAGCAAGCCACTCAATTGTTCAGCTTCCATCTTGCCTAGGCTACCAGGCTAACTGAACTCTGATGCATCCGAGGCTCCTTTCAGCAGCTAGCGAAGCACACCACTGAAAAGTAAAAATACAACAACAAAAAACTCTTCTATTCAGTAGCCTATTGAAATGACAAATTAAATTACCTATTTGCATTTTCATAACAGTTGGTAGCCTAGACACAACATAATGCGCTGAATATGGAACAATTCCTAGAAAATAACATTCGTTCTTTGAAGTTCGTCAATAGTTTTTTGTGCAGAGATGATGAGATCCTCTGTCCAACTTTCATCACTCAAACTCTCCTGTCGGATTTATCTCTAGATATGCACATGCGTAAAAGGGATGTATTTCCATTAGACAGCCCTCAAATGAGTTAAATCGACATCCATTGATGGAAAATGATCTAGCGAGTTTAATAAACCTTGTGACATGCAAATGTCTTTATTACATCATGTAACGTCACGTAAGCTCGCAAGAATGATTATTTAAACTTTCTCACTCATCATTATTCACGATTCATTCAGGACTATCCGTAATCATGGTAACATCCACATTCATGTAGAAGAGTTTAGAAACATATTCTATTCTTATTTACAATAAAAGTGACTCCAAAATGACACAATAGACTATTTACCTTTCATTTCTGTTGGGCACTAAATTATCTGAAACACAACCAAAACAAACAGCAAATGCATCCCAACAAGTTTGTAGAGTCACAAGCTTGATGTAGTCATTGCGTGCTAGGAAAATGGTACCAAACACTAAACTTTTGACTACTTGAATAGACATAAGTGAATTTGTCCCAATACTTTTGGTCCCCTAAAATGGGGGGGGCTATGTACAAAAATCTGTC
>LR778279.1:47218242-47313229 GCA_902810595.1 Coregonus sp. 'balchen' | reverse complement strand
TCCACAAAAAGGTATTTTAAGGATCTTAACGTTAATTAAATAAATGAAAATAAAATTAGAAAAACTAAAAAGCAACAGCAAGAACATGAACTGTGTGTGTGTGTGTGTGTGTGTGCGGTAGTGTGTGTGTGTGTGTGTGTGTGTGTGTGTGTGCGGTAGTGTGTGTGTGTGTGTGTGTATGTGTGTGTGTGTGTGTGGTATGAACTGTGTGTGTGTGTGTGTGTGTGTGTTTGTGTGAGGAATGGTGTGTCTGTGGTATGAACTGTTTGTGTGTGTCTCCCTCTGCAGGTGGGTTTTAAGACTGCGTCAGACTACGCTACCTTCGTCTGGGTCAAAGATGAACTAGCAGAGGTCAACGAGGTCATGCAGGTACAGAATACTGTGTGTTGTTGAGGTGTGTGCAATATTGTATCATGGTCCTCTGTAGCTCAATTGATAGAGCATGGCGCTTGTAACGCCAGGGTAGTGGGTTCGATCCCCGGGACCACCCATACGTAAAAATGTATGCGCACATGACTGTAAGTCACTTTGGATAAAAGCGTCTGCTAAATGGCATACTATTATTATTATGATGTCCCAGTATCCTGTATTAACATGTTTCCTGTATTAACGTGTGTGGGTCTTTGTGTGTGTGTGTGTGGGGTCTTTTGTTGTGTGTGGTGGGTGTGTGGTGGGGGGGTGGGGGTCTTTGTGTGTGTGTGTGTGTGGGGGGGTCTTTGTGTGTGTGTGTGTGGGTATTTGTGTGTGTGTGTGTGGGTCTTTGTGTGTGTGGGTTCTTTGTGTGTGGTGTGTGTGTGTGTGTGTGGGGGGGGGGGGGTCTTTGTGTGTGTGTGTGTGTGTGTGGTGTGTTGGGGTCTTGTTGGGTGTGTGTGTGTGGGTTTTGTGTGTCGTGTGTGTGTGTGTGTGTGTGGGTTTTGTGTTGTGTGTGTGTGTGTGTGGGTGGGGGGGGAGGGGGGGGGGGGGGGGGGGGGGGGTGTCCTTTGTGTGTTGGTGTGTGTGTGTGTGGGGGGTCTTTGTGGTGTGTGTGTTTGTAGTGGGGGTCTTTGTGTGTGTGTGTGTGGGTGTGGTGCTTTGTGTGGGGGTCTTGTGTGTGTTTGTGTGTGTGGGGGGGGGGTCTTTGTGTGTGGTGTGTGTGTGTGTGTGTGTGTGTAGGTGTGTGTGAATAAGGATGAGGTCCCACTAGTAGGAGGACAGTATGTTCTGGGATACTACAGTTACAACATGGGGAAGCATCGTAGGATTCAGCCGCAACTTCCAGGTGAGTAATTCGGGGAATAAATGGTCATGGGATGGTCCCACAGGCTATGGCAATCAGATACATATATAATACACCATATAGCCTACACTGCCTTACAAAAGTATTCATCCCCCTTGCCTTTTTTCCTATTTTGTTGCATTACAACCTGTAATTTAAATGGATTTTTATTTGGATTTCATGTAATGGACATACGCTAAATAGTCCAAATTGGTGAAGTGAAATGAAATCAATAACTTAATAAATAACGGAAAAGTGGTGCATGCATATGTATTCACCCCCTTTGCTATGAAGCCCCTGAATAAGATCTGGTGCAACCAATTACCTTCAGAAGTCACATAATTAGTTAAATAAAGTCCACCTGTGTGCAATCTAAGTGTCACATGATCTGTCACATGATCTCAGTAAATATACACCTGTTCTGAAAGGCCCCAGAGTCTGCAACACCACTAAGCAAGGGGCACCACCAAGCAAGCGGCACCATGAAGACCAAGGAGCTCTCCAAACAGGTCAGGGACAGAGTTGTGGAGAAGTACAGATCAGGGTTGGGTTATAAAAAAATATCAGAAACTTTGAACATCCCACGGAGCACCATTAAATCCATTATTAAAAAATTGAAAGAATATGGCACCACAACAAACCTGCCAAGAGAGGGCCGCCCACCAAAACTCACGGACCAGGCAAGGAGGGCATTAATCAGAGAGGCAACAAAGAGACCAAAGATAACCCTTAAGGAGCTGCAAAGCTCCACAGCGGAGATTGGAGTATCTGTCCATAGGACCACTTTAAGCCGTATACTCCACAGAGCTGGGCTTTACGGAAGAGTGGCCAGAAAAAAGCCATTGCTTAAAGAAAAAAATAAGCACGCATGTTTGGTGTTCGCCAAAAGGCATGTGGGAGACTCCCCTAACATATGGAAGAAGGTACTCTGGTCAGATGAGACTAAAATTGAGCTTTTTGGCCATCAAGAAAAACGCTATGTCTGGCACAAACCCAACACCTCTCATCACCCTGAGAACACCATCCCCACAGTGAAGCATGGTGGTGGCAGCATCATGCTGTGGGGATGTTTTTCATCGGCAGGGACTGGGAAACTGGTCAGAATTGAAGGAATGATGGATGGCGTTAAATACAGGGAAATTCTTGAGGGAAACCTGTTTCAGTCTTCCAGAGATTTGAGACTGGGACGGAGGTTCACCTTCCAGCAGGACAAATGACCCTAAGCATACTGCTAAAGCAACACTCAAGTGGTTTAAAGGGAAACATTTAAATGTCTTGGAATGGCCTAGTCAAAGCCCAGACCTCAATCCAATTGAGAATCTGTGGTATGACTTAAAGATTGCTGTACACCAGCGGAACCCATCCAACTTGAAGGAGCTGGAGCAGTTTTGCCTTGAAGAATAAAAAAATATATAAAAAAATAAAGAATGGGCAAAAATCCCAGTGGCTAGATGTGCCAAGCTTATAGAGACATACCCCTAGAGACTTGCAGCTCTAATTGTTGCAATAGGTGTCTCTACAAAGTATTGACTTTTTGGGGGTGAATAGTTATGCACGCTCAAGTTTTCTTGTTTGTTTCACAATAAAAAATATTTTGCATCTTCAAAGTGGTAGGCATGTTGTGTAAATCAAATGATACAAACCCCCCCAAAAATCCAGTTTAATTCCAGGTTGTAAGGCAACAAAATAGGAAAAAGGCCAAAGGGGTGAATACTTTCGCAAGTCACTGTATATATGTGCGGTTTATCCCTCACCTAGAATAATTCCCAGCTTTGTGATTTGTATTTATTTATGTGAGCGTTATGTGTAAACAGAAGTTGGGAATTGATTGAGCTATTTTCTTGAAAAAAATATTATCTTATTTGTGAGTATTTCTCACGGTCTCTACCTCCCCTGTCGTTCAGTGACCACATAGACGTTCCTCTTTGGGTAGCCATGTCTTTAAGTGTCTCCCTTTTTCTACAGAAAATTGGTGGTCACTGAGCCTGTATTTGGTCAGGATCTGTCTCTGTTTTGTATCTCTGACAGAGTAGAGATATTCTGCCAGTTTGTATTCTCTATTCAGGGCCAAATAGCAATTTAGTTTATTCTGTGTTTTTGTTTCATTTTCCCAATTTGTCAAATAGGAGATTTACATTTCTGTAACAATTTGATTGATTTCCTTGTGTGTTTAGATATTAGGGTAGTTTAGTGTTTTTAACAGCTGACATAGGGGACTCTTTTCGGGGTTCAGCTCTTCCAGTGATTTGAATTGTAAGGATGTTTTGGGGCTTAATTTCAAATGGTGCCAAAATGTTAGTGTCCTTTTCTATTATTTACAATTAAAGGGAATATTCTGAGTTTTACTCTGCATCCATTATTTGGTACTTTCTTTTGGATATTTAGGATCATTCTGCAGATGATATATTTATTATTATATTTTATATATATTCTGTATGTAGGTTTTCTATAGTTTTTTTCTCCCAATGCCTATAATTGTAATTGGACCCCAATTTTTGAGAATATTATTTTTATGGAGTAAAATGCTTTGCAGGCTTTTTCTTTTAGTGCATTCACTGCCAGATCAAATCCACCAGAGGCTGTTCCAGAGATTTGACTGTTTTTTTTGTCCCAGGTAGTTGGATATGTTCAACCACGGTATTTCCTCATTTGAAGGAGTGTCTGCTGCTCTGATTTGAAAATCATTGTTGTTGATTGCCCAGTTGATGCTGTGTTGCCAAACAATGTTAAGTTGTTCCTGTAGACCTTGCTCTGTTGGTGACAGAAGGACAAGATCACCTGGGTAGAGCAGGAACCTGACCTCTTCATCTTTGGGGCTGCAGTACAGGACAACAATCGGTCTCTCTCTCATGACTCTCATCCAGCCATGTCTCTCTCTCTCTCTCTCTCTCTCTCTCTCTCTCTCTCTCTCTCTCTCTCTCTCTCTCTCTCTGTCTCTGTCTCTGTCTCTGTCTCTCTCTCTCGCTCTCGCTCTCGCTCTCGCTCTCGCTCTCTCTCTCTCAATTTAAGGGCTTTATTGGCATGGGAAACGTGTGTTAACATTGCCAAAGCAAGTGAAGTAGATAGTAAACAAAAGTGAAATCAACAATAAATATTAACAGTAAACATTACACTCAGAAGTTCCAAAAGAATAAAGACATTTCAAATGTCATATTATGTATATATACAGTGTTGTAACAATGTGCAAATAGTTAAAGTACAAATGGGAAAATAAATAAACATAAATATGGGTTGTATTTACAATGGTGTTTGTTCTTCACTGGTTGCCCTTTTCTTGTGGCAACAGGTCACAAATCTTGCTGCTGTGATGGCACACTGTGGTATTTCACCCAGTAGATATGGGAGTTTATCAAAATTGGGTTTGTTTTCAAATTCTTTGTGGGTCTGTGTAATCTGAGGGAAATATGTGTCTCTAATATGGTCATACATTTGGCAGGAGGTTAGGAAGTGCAGCTCAGTTTCCACCTCATTTTGTGGGCAGTGTGCACATAGCCTGTCTTCTCTTGAGAGCCAGGTCTGCCTACGGCAGCCTTTCTCAATAGCAAGGCTATGCTCACTGAGTCAGTACATAGTCAAAGCTTTCCTTAAGTTTGGGTCAGTCACAGTGGTCAGGTATTCTGCCACTGTGTACTCTCTGTTTAGGGCCAAATAGCATTCTAGTTTGCTCTGTTTTTTGTTAATTATTTTTCTCTCTCTCTCCCTCTCTCGCTCTCTCTCTCTCTCTCTCTCTCTCACACTCTCTCTCTCTCTCTTTCTCTCTCACTCTCTCTCTCTCTCTCTCTCACTCGCTCTCTCTCTCTCTGTCTTTATCCCCTCTCGCTAACCCCCCCCCCCCCCCCCGTCTAGATCGTGGAGTCTAAGAGGGCGGTTATGGAGGGAATGGTTCCACAGGATGTCAACGGGTTGAACAAATAAACCCCACATCATCATCATAACACCTCATTGACACACACATACATACACACCTCCTTGGCCCTGACCCCAAAACCACACAGTCGCTGGAAATCACACCGCTGTGCCGCCACGCACGCACGCATGCACACACACACACGTGGAGATGACAATCTTCATTCCAAGTATCAAAAAAAAAAATGCTACAATGTGCCCCAATGAACATGAGCCAGAGGGGTATACTAAAAAGCAAGATCAATGAGTTAGCAGCTAACTTTGATAAACAATTAGAAATAACTATTGATTTTCTGGTTCATTAAGAAAGCTAAACTGTGATAGACTATCCGAGTCAATAAGACCATGCCCATTTCAAGCTTATCTTTCTAAAAAATAAAAATATATTTAGGCAAGGTAGCTGGCTAACTGATTCATCCTGCTTTGTAGTATACCTGGGGTGAAGAGAGAGACAGAACAGGTGGAAGGATACCTGGGGTGAAGAGAGAGACAGAACAGGTGGTAGGATACCTGGGGTGAAGAGAGAGAGAGACAGAACAGGTGGTAGGATACCTGGGGTGAAGAGAGAGAGAGACAGAACAGGTGGAAGGATACCTGGGGTGAAGAGAGAGAGAGACAGAACAGGTGGAAGGATACCTGGGGTGAAGAGAGAGAGAGACAGAACAGGTGGAAGGATACCTGGGGTGAAGAGAGAGAGAGACAGAACAGGTGGTAGGATACCTGGGGTGAAGAGAGAGAGAGACAGAACAGGTGGAAGGATACCTGGGGTGAAGAGAGAGAGAGACAGAACAGGTGGAAGGATACCTGGGGTGAAGAGAGAGAGAGACAGAACAGGTGGTAGGATACCTGGGGTGAAGAGAGAGAGAGACAGAACAGGTGGAAGGATACCTGGGGTAAAGAGAGAGAGAGACAGAACAGGTGGAAGGATACCTGGGATAGTTTTACTCTCATCATCAATATACATGAGTTCATAAAGCTATATTGAGACATTCTAAATGAATAGTATATTTGAATGTGATGTATTGATGCGCTCTATAATCTCCAGGATGCTGTTTGTCTGTATGTCTAAAGAATGAAACACAAATCGCACAACTTATGTTCAAACATACAGTACCAGTCAAAGGTTTGGACACACCTACTCATTCCAGGGTTTTTCTTTATTTTTACAATTTTCTACATTGTAGAATAATAGTGAAGACATCAAAACTATGAAATAGCACATATGGAATCATGTAGTAACCAAAAAAGTGTTAAACAAACCAAAATATATTTTATATTTGAGATTCTTCAAAGTAGCCACCCTTTGCCTTGATGACAGCTTTGCACACTCTTGGCATTCTCTCAACCAGCTTCATGAGGAATGCATTTCAATTAACAGACGTGCCTTTTTAAAAAGTTAATTTGTGGAATTTCTTTCCTTCTTAATGCGTTTGAGCCAATCAGTTGTGTTGTGACAAGGTAGGGGGGGTATACAGAAGATAGCCCTATTTGGTAAAAGACCAAGTCCATATTATGGCAAGAACAGCTCAAATAAGCAAAGAGAAATGACAATCCATCATTACTTTAACACATGAAGGTCAATCAATGCAGAAAATCTCAAGAACTTTGAAAGTTTCTTCAAGTGCAGTCGCAAAAACCATCAAGCGCTATGATGAAACTGGCTCTCATGAGGACCGCCACAGGAAAGGAAGACCCAGAGTTACCTCTGCTGCAGAGGATAAGTTCATTAGAGTTACCAGCCTCAGAAATTGCAGCCCAAATAAATGCTTCACATAAATGCTTCACAGACACATTTCAACATCAACTGTTCAGAGGAGACTGTGTGAATCAGGCCTTCAGGCCGAATTGCTGCAAAGAAACCACTACTAAAAGACACCAATAAGAAGAAGAGACCTGCTTGGGCCAAGAAACACGAGCAGTGGACATTTGACCGGTGGAAATCTGTCCTTTGGTCTGATGAGTCCAAATGTGAGATTTTTTTTCTCCAACCGCTATATCTTTGCGAGACACAGAGTAGGTGAACGGATGATCTCCGCATGTGTGGTTCCCACTTTGAAGCATGGAGGGGGAGGTGTGATGGTGTGGGGGGTGCTTTGCTGGTGACACTGTCTGTGATTTATTTAGAATTCAAGGCACACTTAACCAGCATGGCTACTGCAGTGATATGCCATCCCATCTGGTTTGCGCTTAGAGGGTCTATCATTTGTTTTTCAACAGGACAATGACCCAACACATCTCCAGGCTGTGTAAGGGCTATTTGACCAAGAAGTAGAGCGATGAGTTGGACGGCAGAGTGAAGGAAAAGCAGCCAACAAGTGCTCAGCATATGTGGAAACTCCTTCAACACTGTTGGAAAAGCATTCCAAGTGAAGCTGGTTGAGAGAATGCCAAGAGTGTGCAAAGCTGTCATCAAGGCAAAGGGTGACTATTTGAAGAATCTAACAAATATTTTCATTTGTCTAACACTTGTTTGGTTACTACATGATTCCATATGTGTTATTTCATAGTTTTGATGTCTTCACTATTATTCTACAATGTAGAAAATAGTAAAAATAAAGAAAAACCCTTGAATGAGTAGGTGTGTCCAAACTTTTTGACCGGTACTGTATGTTCAAAATGTAAGGATTAATTTTTAATTAAATTTGTATAATTGTTTTGTTTGTGTGTTTATGTTGATGTGTTTGTGTGTGAGTGCGTATGTATGCCACAATATTTGTCTGATTGATACTAGCCGACGCATGTAGTATTGTACCTCTGGACTATCTATTGATGTTATTATCATCATATAGAGAATAGTTATCTACACATCATCTGTTTATGTTTACTGTGTGTTATTTACAACAACATACCGACCAATCATCTACCTTTGCTGTGTGTTTTTTCGACCAATCATCTACCTTTGCTGTGTGTTTTTTCGACCAATCATCTACCTTTGTTATAACTGTACCTTAAATGTCCTTAAATCATTTATGAATATCTATATATGTCTAAATACAGTATGTACAGTGAGGGGAAAAAAGTATTTGATCCCCTGTTGATTTTGTACGTTTGCCCACTGACAAAGAAATGATCAGTCTATAATTTTAATGGTAGGTTTATTTGAACAGTGAGAGACAGAATAACAACAACAAAATCCAGAAAAATGCATGTCAAAAATGTTATAAATTGATTTGCATTTTAATGAGGGAAATAAGTAGTTGACCCCTCTGCAAAACATGACTTAGTACTTGGTGGCAAAACCCTTGTTGGCAATCACAGAGGTCAGACGTTTCTTGTAGTTGGCCACCAGGTTTGCACACATCTCAGGAGGGATTTTGTCCCACTCCTCTTTGCAGATCTTCTCCAAGTCCATCGTCGGCCGCAATCATCTATCTTTGTTATAAATGTTAAATCATTTATGAATATCTAAATACATTATGTACTGTATGTCATTTATCTCTACATGAATTTGTCTCTGAAAGATTCCTTTAGTATGTTGTTGATTTGGGATTAAACTACCTTCTACTACTCATGAAAATAAAACAATGGCTGGATTTTCTTAGTGATGTAACAATTGTATTTACATGCACATTTTATATTGTAGGAAATCTTATTAAAACTGTTAAAAAAAAATTCTGGACTGTGAACTGTGTTTACATTTTGAGGCAATTGGTAGATGGATTTGTAAACCAGATCAGTTAAAAACTGATGGGTTGGTAAATTAGATCAGTTAAAAACTGATGGGTTGGTAAACTAGATCAGTTAAAAACTGATGGGTTGGTAAATTAGATCAGTTAAAAACTGATGGGTTGGTAAACTAGATCAGTTACAAACTGATGGGTTGGTAAACTAGATCAGTTAAAAACTGATGGGTTGGTAAACTAGATCAGTTAAAAACTGATGGGTTGGTAAACTAGATCAGTTACAAACTGATGGGTTGGTAAACTAGATCAGTTACAAACTGATGGGTTGGTAAACTAGATCAGTTAAAAACTGATGGGTTGGTAAACTAGATCAGTTAAAAACTGATGGGTTGGTAAACTAGATCAGTTACAAACTGATGGGTTGGTAAATTAGATCAGTTAAAAACTGATGGGTTGGTAAAACTAGATCAGTTAAAAACTGATGGGTTGGTAAACTAGATCAGTTAAAAACTGATGGGTTGGTAAACTAGATCAGTTAAAAACTGATGGGTTGGTAAACTAGATCAGTTAAAAACTGATGGGTTGGTAAACTAGATCAGTTAAAAACTGATGGGTTGGTAAACTAGATCAGTTAAAAACTGATGGGTTGGTAAACTAGATCAGTTAAAAACTGATGGGTTGGTAAACTAGATCAGTTAAAAACTGATGGGTTGGTAAACTAGATCAGTTAAAAACTGATGGGTTGGTAAACTAGATCAGTTAAAAACTGATGGGTTGGTAAACTAGATCAGTTAAAAACTGATGGGTTGGTAAACTAGATCAGTTAAAAACTGATGGGTTGGTAAACTAGATCAGTTACAAACTGATGGGTTGGTAAACTAGATCAGTTAAAAACTGATGGGTTGGTAAACTAGATCAGTTAAAAACTGATGGGTTGGTAAACTAGATCAGTTAAAAACTGATGGGTTTGGTAAACTAGATCAGTTAAAAACTGATGGGTTGGTAAACTAGATCAGTTACAAACTGATGGGTTGGTAAACTAGATCAGTTACAAACTGATGGGTTGGTAAACTAGATCAGTTAAAAACTGATGGGTTGGTAAACTAGAAAGGCCTAATAGATTCATACAAATCTATTCACTAAACACTTCACTTCATAACACTGATGACATTGTTCACTACATCTCATAGCACTTTTAAAACGATGACATTGCTAGGAAACACTGTCACCACCGATAAATCTACAATAATCGAGAATTTCAACAAGCATTTTCCTACGGCTGGCCATGCTTTCCACCTGGCTACCACTACCCCGGCCACCAGCTCTGCACCCTCCACTGCAACTTGCCCATGCCCCCCCCCCCCCCCCCCCCCCCCCCGCTTCTCCTTCACACAAATTCAGACAGCTGATGTTCTGAAAGAGCTGAAAAATTTGGACCCCTACAAATCAGCTGGGCTAGACAATCTGGACCCTTTCTTTCTAAAATTAGCCGTCGAAATTGTCGCAACCCCTATTACTAGCCTGTTCAACCTCTCTTTCGTAACGTCTGAGATCCCCAGAGATTGGAAAGCTGCCGCAGTCATCCCCCTCTTCAAAGGGGGTGACACTCTAGATCCAAACCTTTATATACCTATATTCATCCTGCCCTGCCTTTTCGAAAGTATTTGAAAGCAAAGTTAACAAACAGATCACCGACCATTTCGAATCCCACCGTACCTTCTCCACTATGCAATCTGGTTTACAAGCTGGTCATGGGTGCACCTCAGCCACTCTCAAGGTCCTAAACGATATTATAACCGCGATCGATAAAAGACAGTACTGTACAGCCGTCTTCATCGTCAATCACTGCATTCTTATTGGCAGACTAAATAGCCTTGGTTTTTCAAATGACTGCCTCGCCTGGTTCACCAACTACTTTTCAGATAGAGTTCAATGTGACAAATTGGAGGGCCTGTTGTCTGGACCTCTGACAGTCTCTATGGGGGTGCCACAGGGTTCAATTCTCAGGCCGACTCTATTCTCTGTGTATATCAATGATGTCGCTCTTGCTGCTGGTGACTCTCAGATCCACCTCTACGCAGACGACACCATTTTGTATACATCTGGTCCTTCATTGGACACTGTGTTAACAAACCTCCAAACGAGCTTCAATGCCATATAACACTCCTTCCGTAGCCTCCAACTGATCTTAAACACTAGTAAAACTAAATGCATGCTCTTCAACCGAACGCTGCTTGCACCCGCACACACGACTAGAATCACTACTCTCGGCGGGTCTGACCTAGAGTATGTGGACAACTACAAATACCTAGGTGTTTGGTTAGACCGTAAACTCTCCTTCCAGACTCACATTAAGCATCTCCAATCAAAAGTTAGATCTAGAATCGGCTTCCTATTTCGCAACAAAGCCTCCTTCACTCATGCTGCCAAACATGCCCTCGTAAAAACGGACTATCCTACCGATCCTTGACTTCGGTGATGTCATTTACAAAATAGCCTCCAACACTCTACTCAGCAAATTGGATGTAGTCAATCACAGTGCCATCCGTTTTGTCACCAAAGCCCCATATACTACCCACCATTGTGACCTGTACGCTCTCGTTGGCTGGCCCTCACAACATATTCGTCGCCAAACCCACTGGCTCCAGGTCATCTATAAATCACTGCCAGGCAAATCCCTGCCTTATCTTAGCTCATTGGTCACCATAGCAACACCCACCCGTAGTCTGCGCTCCAGCAGGTATATCTCACTGGTCATCCCCAAAGCCAACACCTCCTTTGGCCGCCATTCCTTCCAGTTCTCTGCTGCCAAGACTGGAACGAACTGCAAAAATCTTTGAAGCTGGAGACTCTTATCTCCCTCACTAACTTTAAGCATCAGTTGTCAGAGCACCTTACCGATCACTGCACCTGTACACAGCCCATCTGTAATTAGCCCACCCAACTACCTCATCCCCATATTGTTATTTATTTTGCTCATTTGCACCCCAGTATCTCTATTTGCACATCATCTTCTGCACATCTATCATTCCAGTATTAATACTAAATTGTAATTATTTTGCACTATGGCCTATTTATTGCCTTACCTCCATAATTTACTACATTTGCACACACTATTGACTGTACTTTTTGTTTACCCCATATGTAACTCTGTGTTGTTGTTGTTTTTATCGCACTGCTTTGCTTTATCTTGGCCAGGTCGCAGTTGTAAATGAGAACTTGTTCTCAACTGGCTTACCTGGTTAAATAAAGGTGAAATAAAATTTTAAAAATAACACTTTTACAATGATGACATTTTTCACTAGGTATCATAATACTTTTACACTAATGACATTGTTCACTAGGTCTCATAATGCTAATGATATTGTTCACTATGTCTCATAACACTGATGACGTTGTTCGTGAGTCTAATAATACTGATGACATTGATCACTAGGTTTCATAACACTTTTACAATGATGACATTGTTCACTAGGTTTCATAACACTTTTACAATGATGACATTGTTCACTGGGTCTCATAACACTGATGACATTGTTCACTAGGTCTCAAAACACTGAAGACATTGTTCCCTAGGTCTCATAACACTTTTACAATGATTACATTTTTCACTAGGTCTCATAACACTTTTACAATGATGACATTGTTCAGTAGGTCTCATAACACTAATGACATTGTTCACTAGGTCTAATAATACTGATGACATTGTTATCTAGGTCTCATAATAGATTTACAAAGATGACATTGTTCACTCAGTTTCATAACACTTTTACAATGATGACATTGTTCACTATGTCTCAAATCAAATCAAATTGTATTTGCCACATGCGCCGAATACAACCGGTGTAGACATTACAGTGAAATGCTTACTTACAAGCCCTTAACCAACAAAGCGATTTTTAAAGATTTTTTTTTTTAAGTGTAAAAAAAAAAAGAAATAAAAAACGTAAGTAAGTAAATTACAGTAGGGGACACCGGCTAGTCGAGGTAGTTGAGGTAATATGTACATGTGGGTAGAGTTAAAGTGACTATGTATAAATAATTAACAGAGTAGCAGCAGCGTAAAAGAGGGGGGTGGGGGTGGGGGTCGGGGGGGGGGGCAGTGCAAAAAGTCTGGGTAGCCATGATTAGCTGTTCAGGAGTCTTATGGCTTGGGGGTAGAAGCTGTTGAGAAGCCTTTTGGACCTAGACTTGGCACTCCGGTACCGCTTGCCGTGGGGTAGCAGAGAGAACAGTCTATGACTAGGGTGGCTGGAGTCTTTGACAATTTGTAGGGCTTTCCTCTGACACCACCTGGTATAGAGGTCCTGGATGGCAGGAAGCTTGGCCCCAGTGATGTAATGGGCCGTACGCACTACCCTCTGTAGTGCCTTGCGGTCGGTGGTCGAGCAGTTGCCATACCAGGCAGTGATGCAACCAGTCAGGATGCTCTCGATGGTGCAGCTGTAGAACTTTTTGAGGATCTGAGGACCCATACCAAATCTTTTCAGTCTCTTGAGGGGGAATAGGCTTTGTCGTGCCCTCTTCATGACTGTCTTGGTTTGTTTGGACAATGATAGTTCGTTGGTAATGTGGACACCAAGGAACTTGAAGCTCTCAACCTGTTCCACTACAGCCCCGTCGATGAGAATGGGGGTGTGCTCAGTCCTCTTTTTGTCTTGATCACGTTGAGGGAGAGGTTGTTATCCTGGCGCCACACGGCCAGGTCTCGGACCTCCTCCCTATAGGCTGTCTCATCGTTGTCGGCAACTGTTGTGTCGTCAGCAAACTTAATGATGGTGTTGGAGTCTTGCCTGGCCAAGCAGTCATGGGTGAACAGGGAGTACAGGAGGGGACTGAGCACGCACCCCTGAGGGTCCCCCGTGTTGAGGATCAGCGTGGCAGATGTGTTGTTACCTACCCTTACCACCTGGGGGCGGCCCGTCAGGAAGTCCAGGATCCAGTTGCAGAGGGAGGTGTTTAGTCCCAGGATCCTTAGCTTAGTGATGAGTTTTGAGGGCACTATGGTGTTGAACGCTGAGCTGTAGTCAATGAACAGCATTCTCACGTAGGTGTTCCTCTTGTCCAGGTGGGAAAGGGCAGTGTGGAGTGCAATAGAGATTGCATCATCTGTGGATCTGTTGGGGCGGTATGCAAATTGGAGTGGGTCTAGGGTTTCTGGGATAAGGGTTTTGATGTGAGCCATGACCAGCCTTTCAAAGCACTTCATGGCTACAGACGTGAGAGCTAAGGGTCGGTAGTCATTTAGGCAGGTTATCTTAGTGTCCTTGGGCACAGGGACTATGGTGGTCTGCTTGAAACATGTTGGTATTACAGACTCAGTCAGAGACATGTTGAAAATGTCAATGAAGACACTTGCCAGTTGGTCAGCACATGCTCGGAGTACACGTATGGTAATCCGTCTGGCCCTGCGGCCTTGTGAATGTTGAATTGCTAAAAAATCTTACTCACATCGGCTACGGAGAGCGTGATCACATAGTCATCCAGAACAGCTGGTGCTCTCATGCATGCTTCGGTGTTGCTTGCCTCGAAGTGAGCATAGAAGTGATTTAGCTCGTCTGGTAGGCTTGTGTCACTGGGCAGCTCGCGGCTGTGCTTCCTTTTGTAGTCTGTAATAGTTTTCAAGCCCTGCCGCATCCGACGAGTGTCAAAAAAAATATCAGAGCTGGTGTAGTATGATTCAATCTTAGTCCGGTATTGACTCTTTGCCTGTTTGATGGTTCGTCAGAGGGCATAGCGGGATTTCTTATAGCGTCCGGCTTAGAGTCCCACTCCTTGAAAGCAGCAGCTCTACCCTTTAGCTCAGTGCGGATGTTACCTGTAATCTATGGCTTCTGGTTGGGGTATGTACGTACGGTCACTGTGGGGACGACGTCATCGATGCACTTATTGATGAAGCCAGTGACTGATGTGGTGTACTCCTCAATGCTATCTGAAGAATCCCGGAACATATTCCAGTCTGTGCTAACAAAACAATCCTGTAGCTTAGCATCTGCATCATCTGACCACTTTTTTATTAACCGAGTCACTGGTGCTTCCTGCTTCAGTTTTTGCTTATAAGCAGGAATCAAGAGGATAGAGTTATGGTCAGATTTGCCAAATGGAGGGCGAGGGAGAGCTTTGTATGCATCTCTGTGTGTGGAGTAAAGGTGGTCTAGAGTTTTTTTTCCCCTCTGGTTGCACATTTAACATGCTGGTAGAAATGAGGTAGAACGAATTTAAGTTTCCCTGCATTAAAGTCCCCGGCCACTAGGAGCACTGCCTCTGGATGAGCGTTTTCCTGTTGACTTATGGCCTTATACAGCTCGTTGAGTGCGGTCTTAGTGCCAGCAACGGTTTGTGGTGGTAAATAGACAGCTACAAAAAATATAGATGAAAACTCTCTTGGTAAATAGTGTGGTCTACAGCTTATCATGAGATACTCTACCTCAGGTGAGCAAAACATAGAGACTTCCTTAGTATTAGATTTTATGCACCAACTGTTGTTTACAAATATACACAGACCGCCATCCCTTGTCTTACCGGAGTCAGCCGTTCTATCCTGCCTATTTAGCATATATCCCGTCAGCTGTGTGTTGTCCATGTCGTCATTCAGCCACGACTCGGTGAAACATAACATATTACAGTTTTTAATGTCCCGTTGGTAGGATAACCGTAATCTTAGGTTGTCCAATTTGTTCTCAAATGATTGAACATTGGCTAATAGGATTGATGGAAGAGGCAGTTTACTCGCTTGCCGTCGGATCCTTTCAAGGCACTTCGATTTACGTCCACGATATCTCTGTCTCTTTCTCATGCGAATGACAGGGATTTGGGCCTTGTCGGGTTTCTGTAGGATATCCTTCGCGTCCAGCTCATTGAAGAAAAAATCTTCGTCCAATACGAGGTGAGTAATCACTGTCCTGATATCCAGAACTTCTTTTTGGTCATAAGAAACTGTGGCAGAAACATTATGGACAGAATAAATTACAAATAATACGAAAAAACACACATAATAGTACAATTGGTTAGAGGGCGCCACCTATCATAACACTAATGACATTGCTCACTAGGTCTAATAATACTGATGACATTGTTCACTAGGTCTCATAACACTAATGACATTGTTCACTAGGTCTAATAATACTGATGACATTGTTCACTAGGTCTCATAACACTTATATAATGATTACATTTTTCACTAGGTATCATAATACTTTTACACTGATTACATTGAAAGTATTCACCCCCTTGGCATTTTTCCTATTTTGTTGCCTTAAAACCTGGAATTAAAATGGATTTTTTTGGGGTTTGTATCATTTGATTTACACATCATGCCTACCACTTTGAAGATGCAAAATATTTTTTCTTGTGAAACAAACAAGAAATAAGACAAATAAGCTTAGAGCTGCAAGTCTCTTGGGGTATGTCTCTATGAGCTTGGCACATCTAGCCACTGGGATTTCTGCCCATTCTTCAAGGCAAAACTGCTCCAGCTCCTTCAAGTTGGATGGGTTCCGCTGGTGTACAGCAATCTTTAAGTCATATCAGTTGGTAGAACATGGCGCTTGCAACACCAGGGTTATGGGTTCGTTTCCCACGGGGGGCCAGTATGAAAACATGTATGCACTCACTAACTGTAAGTCGCTCTGGATAAGAGCGTCTGCTAAATGACTAAAATGTAAATGTAAATACCACAGATTCTCAAATAGATTGAGGTCTGGGCTTTGACTAGGCCATTCCAAGACATTTAAATGTTTCCCCTTAAACCACTCGAGTGTTGCTTTAGCAGTATGCTTAGGGTCATTTGTCCTGCTGGAAGGTGAACCACCGTCCCAGTCTCAAATCTCTGGAAGACTGAAACAGGTTTCCCTCAAGAATTTCCCTGTATTTAGCGCTTTCCATCATTCCTTCAATTCTGACCAGTTCCCCAGTCCCTGCCAATGAAAAACATCCCCACAGCATGATGATGCCACCACCATGCTTCACTGTGGGGATGGTGTTCTCGGGGGTGATGAGAGGTGTTGGGTTTGGCCAGACATAGCGTTTTTCTTGATGGCCAGAAAGCTCAATTTTTGTCTCATCTGACCAGAGTACCTTCTTCAATATGTTTGGGGAGTCTCCCACATGCCTTTTGGCGAACACCAAACATGCGTGCTTATTTTTTTCTTTAAGCAATGGCTTTTTTCTGGCCACTCTTCCGTAAAGCCCAGCTCTGTGGAGAGTACGGCTTAAAGTGGTCGTATGGACAGATACTCCAATCTCCGCTGTGGAGCTTTGCAGCTCCTTCAGGGTTAACTTTGGTCTCTTAGTTGCCTCTCTGATGAATGCCTTCCTTGCCTGGTCCGTGAGTTTTGGTGGGTGGCCCTTTCTTGGCAGGTTTGTTGTGGTGCCATATTCTTTCCATTTTTTAATAATGGATTTAATGGTGCTCCGTGGGATGTTCAAAGTTTGTGATATTTATTTGTAACACAACCCTGATCTGTACTTCTCCACAACTTTGTCCCTGACCTGTTTGGAGAGCTCCTTGGTCTTCATGGTGCCGCTTGCTTGGTGGTGCCCCTTGCTTAGTGGTGTTGAAGACTCTGGGGCCTTTTAGAACAGGTGTATATATACTGAGATCATGTGACAGATCATGTGACACTTAGACACACACAGGTGGACTTTATTTAACTAATTATGTGTAATTAAGTAATTTTTTTCATTTCAATTCACCAATTTGGACTATTTTGTGTATGTCCATTACATGAAATCCAAATAAAAATCTATTTAAATTACAGGTTGTAATGCATCAAAATCAGAAAAAAAGCAAGGGGGATGTATACTTTTGCAAGGCACTGTACGTCTCATAACACTTTTACAATGATGACATTGTTCACTAGGTCTCATAACACTAATGACATTGTTCACTAGGTCTCATAACACTGATGATATTGTTCCCTAGGTCTAATAGTACTGATTACATTGTTATCTAGGTCTCATAATAGATGTACAATGATGACATTCTTCACTAGGTTTCATAACACTTTTACAATGTTGACATTGTTCACTAGGTCACATAACACTATTGACATTGTTCACTAGGTCTTATAACACTGATGATATTGTTCACTAGGTTTAATGATACTTTTACACTGATGACATTGTTCACTAAGTCTCATAATACTTATATAATTAAGACATCTTACACTAGGTCTCATGATACTAATGAGATTGTTCACTAGGTCTCATTACGCTAATGTTATTATTCACTAGGTCTCATAATTATTTTACACTGATGACATTGTTCACTGCGTATCATAACACTGATGCCATTGTTAAATAGCTCTCATAATATTTTTCCAATGATGACGTTGTTCACTTAGTCTCATAAAAATGATGCCATTGTTCATTAGGTCTCACCGTACTGATGACATTGTTCACTAGGTCTCATAATACTTCTACACTGATGACATTGTTCACTGCGTATCATAATACTGGTAACATTGTTCTCTCGTCTCATTTTACTTTAACACTGATTACATTGTTCTCTAGTTCTCATAACACTGATGACTTTGTTCACAAGTTCTCATTATAATGAAGACATTGTTCAATTGGTCTCACAATAATTTTACACTGATGACATTGTTCACTAGGTCTCATAATACTTTTCAACTAATGACATTGTTAACTGGGTCTCATAATACTGATTACATTGTTCACTACCTCTCATAACACTTTTACATTGTTCACTAGCTCTCATAACACTTTTACATTGTTCACTAGGTCTTATAACATTTACATTTTAGTCATTTAGCAGACGCTCTTATCCAGAGCGACTTACAGTTAGTGAGTGCATACATTTTCTATACTGGTATATGGTATATTATATAGTGTTTATGGTGTGTTATATAGGGTATATGGTGTGTTATGTTATATAGGGTATATGGTGTGTTATATAGGGTATATGGTGTGTTATATAGGGTATATGGTGTGTTATATAGGGTATATGGTGTGTTATATAGGGTATATGGTGTGTTATATAGGGTATATGGTGTGTTATAAAGGGTATATGGTGTGTTATACAGGGTATATGGTGTGTTATATAGGGTATATGGTGTGTTATATAGGGTATATGGTTTGTTATATATAGGGTATATGGTGTGTTATATAGGGTATATGGTGTGTTATTGGGGTCTATGGTGTGTTTCTAGGGTATATGGTGTTATTAGGGTATATGGTGTATTTATAGGGTCTATGGTGTATATGGTGTGTTTATGGGTATTGGTGTGTTCTCATAGGGTATTGGTGTGTTATACAGGGTCTTGGTGTGTTTATCGGGTATATGGTGTGTTATATAGGGTATATGGTGTGTTATATAGGGTATATGGTGTGTTATATAGGGTATATGGCAGGGCATTATAAACAATAGACAGCAGCTGCTGTCACTCAAACCCTTTTCCATTAGCTGATTGGTTGGCTCTTATATCCCTGACAGCATTAATCAAGGCTCTGTTCTCAGACAGCATCAATTAAGGCTCTGGTCCCTGACAGCATCAATCAAAGCTATGGTCACTGACAGCATCTATCAAGGCTTTGGTCACTGACTGCATTAATCAAGGCTCTGGTCCCTGACATCATCAAACAAGGCTTTGGTCACTGACAGCATTAATCAAGGCTCTGGTCACTGACAGCATCTATCAAGGCTTTGGTCACTGACTGCATTAATCAAGGCTCTGGTCCCTGACATCATCAAACAAGGCTCTGGTAACTGACAGCATTAATCAAGGCTCTGGTCCCTGACAGCATCAATCAAGGCTCTGGTCCTTGACAGCAACAATCAAGGCTCTGGTCCTTGACAGCATCAATCAAGGCTATTGCCACTGACAGCATCAATCAACGCTCTGTTCTCAGACAGCATCAATCAAGGCTCTGGTCCTTGACAGCAACAATCAAGGCTCTGGTCCTTGACAGCATCAATCAAGGCTATTGCCACTGACAGCATCAATCAACGCTCTGTTCTCTGACAGCATCGATAAAGGCTCTGGTCCTTGACAGCATCAATCAAGGTGGGTTCAATCACGACTTAATCATTATCTTCAATGCCAGCCGCCAAATTATACAGCTCAAAGATTGTGTGTGTGTGTGTGTGTGTGTGTGTATGTGTGTGTGTGTGTGTGTGTGTGTGAGGCCCTCTGCAGTTAAGTGTACAGATGTATGACTCATCCCCCAATCATGTGACTCATCAATCACTGCAGTTCCTTTCGCTCTCCCAAATGATCTCTCTTTTTCTCTCTCTCTTCCTCCCTCTCTCTTTCTCTCACTCTCTTCCTCCCTCTCTCTTTCTCTCTCTCTTCCTCTTTCTCTCTCTCTCTTCCTCCCTGTCTTTATTTATTTCTCTCTTCCTCTTTCTCATTCTGCTTTTCTCTGTCCCTCTACCTTCTCCCGTTATTCTCTCCCTTTCCTCCCCTCTCTCTTCCTCCCTCTCTCTTCCTCCCTCTCTCTTCCTCCCCTCTCGTCTCCCTCCTCTCCTCCTTCCTCCCCTCTCTCTTCCTCCCCTCTCTCTTCCTCCCTCTCTCTTCTCCCTCCTCTCCTCCTCTCTCTCCTCCTCCCTCTCTCTTCCTCCCCTCTCTCTTCCTCCCTCTCTCTTCCTCCCTCTCTCTTCCTCCCCTCTCTCTTCCTCCCCTCTCTCTTCCTCCCCTCTCTCCTTCCCTCCCCTGTCTCTTCCTCCCTCCTCTTCCTCCCTTCTCTTCCCCCCCCCTCTCTCTTCCTCCCCTCTCTCTTCCTCCCTCTGTCTTCCTTCCCCCCCTCTCTCTTCCTCCCTCTCCTCTCCTCTTCTCCCCCTCTCTCTTCCTCCCCTCTCTCTTCCGCCCCTCCTCTTCTTCCTCCCCTCTCTCTTCCTCCCTCTCTCTTCCCCCTCTCTCTTCCTCCACTTCTCTTCCTCCCTCGTCTCTTCCTCCCTCTCTTCTCTTTCCCTCCTCTCTCTTCCTCCCCTCTCTCTCTTCGCTCCCTCTCTCTTCCATCCCTTCTCTCTCTCTCTCCCCTTTCTCTTCCCCCTCTCTCTTCCTCCCTCCTCTCTTCCTCCCTCTCTCTACCTCCCTCTCCTTCGCTTCCCTCTCTCTCCTCCCTCTCTTCTCCCTCTCTCTTCCTCATCCTCTCTTTCCTCTCCTTCCTCCCTGCTCTTTCCTTCTTTCTCCCCCTTCGTTCATATTGTCTCTCTCTTTTCTCTATGTTTTCTAGCAGTCAGATTAATGTGTTCTTTCTGAGGGTAGATTCTGCCTTTACACAGGCAGCCCTGTTCTGGAAGCCAGAAGAAGATTCTCCATACACTTTCCTCTTATACAACATACATACAGCATTGTAAGGCATACAGATCCCCTGTTCTCAGCTCCATTCCCAGAGGTCAGCAGCACGGCTGGTTGTCCATTCTTCGTCTCTAATCAGGACTGTGTACGAACCCTGCATCCTGAGTCGGTTCCTGTCTGTGGTTGTCAGTTTTTCTGCTCGGGATCTCCATTTCCCGAGGGTTCTGGAACGCTCCCTGCCTGGTTTGCCGGGCGACGTTGCTAGGCGGGAGCTCTCATGATTACCGCACCTGCATCCCATCAGCAATCTGCACACCTGGTCCTGATCATCACCCTTTTTAGGCTCTGGACCTGACATCCATTCCCTGCCGGATCGTTAGCCATGAACAGTATGTTTATCAGAGTAATCAGCCTTAGAGCTTCTAGCGTTAGTTTTGGTTGTTTTTGCACCTTGTTTGGTTTTGGTTGTGTACTTACCTCCGTTTTGTTCCATCGCAGTTCCCCCCGTCCGGGAACCCTTTACCCAACCCCCCCCTCCCCTTTTTGGTGTTCTATAAGGGTCTTGTCGTATATGGTGTTGTTCTATCGTCGGGTTCTGGTGTGTTATCTAGGGTTTATGGATGTTTATATAATGTTATTACTAAACGATATCGTGTTTTCTATAGGGTAATATGGTGTGTTATATAGTGTATATGGTCAGTGTGTTAATAAGGTACTCTACTGGTACCGATGGTTATATAGTGTCATATGTGCAGGGCCCTTATAACAGATTGAGACAGCAGTGCTGTCCACCTTTCAACCCCTTTTCCATTACGCTTGATTGGTTGGACTGCTTATAACCTTGACAGCCTTAATCAAGGCTCTGTTGATCGACAGCATCAATTAAGGCTCTGGTCCCTGACAGCAATCAATCAAAGCTATGCATGACACGCATCTATCAAGACACTTTGGTCACTGGACTGCATTTAGATCAAGGCTCTGCGTCCCTGACAGTCATCAAACAGGACTGATTGGTCACTGACAGCATTAATCAAAGGCTTGGTCATGATCACGCCATCTATCAAGGCTTTGGTCACTTGAGCTGGCATTAATCAAGGCTCTGGTCCCTGAAACAATCATTACAACCCGGCTCATATGTAACTGACAGATTAATCCAGGCTCCGGTCCTGGACAGCATCAATCACGGCTCTGTCTTCCTGCAGCAACAAGATCAAAAAGGAATCTGGGTCCCTTGACAGCATCACAATCAAGTCTATGCCAACTGACAGCATCAAATCAACGCTTGTTCTTAGACATCATCAATCACGGCTCTGGTCACCTTGACAGCAACGAATCACAGCTTGGCCTTGACCAGCCTTAAATCAAGGCTATTGCCGACTGACAGGCATCAATCAACGTTGTCTATGCGAGCACGCTTACCGGCTCTTGTCCTTGACAGCATCAATCAACGCGTGAAGGTTCAATCGCGAGCCTTAATCATTAGCTTTCAATTGCCAGCCCGGCCAAATGAGAACAGCTCAAAGAGGTGGGCGGGGGGTGGGGGGGGGGTGGGGTGGTAGGGTGTGGGGGGGGGTGTGTGGGGAGGCCCTCGGCAGTTGAAGGGGACCAGAGGGATGATCGCAGCCCCAAGAGGTGACGCAGCAATCACGGACAGGGCCTTAGGCGCCAAAAATGAGCAGCGAGGGGGAGCGCGAGGGATGGCCGCCCTCGCGCTGCTCTGAACGAGTCGGCCGTCTAAGGGAGGGCGCGCGCTGCAGTCCTCTGTCTCTCTCTATCGCTTGCCTTCCGTAATGCTTTAGTTATTCCCTCTATTCCGCTTTCTCATGCGTGTTCTAGGGCTGAAGGTATAAAATGAGACCGGAGGAGAGAAAGTGGAATGGATCTAAGCGGAAAGGGGACCAAAAGAAGTGGAGAGATAAAGGAGAGAGAAGGCGAGGAAGAGGGAACGCGGCGGAGTAGGACAGAGAAACTAGAGAGTAAGGAATCCAAAGGAGAGGGCAGAAAAGGGAGGGAGAGCGAGGTGAATCGTAGCAATAGTAAGAGAGAGGGGAGCGGAACAAGGGCGGAGAAGGAATAGCAACGAAGGAGAGGAACAACAGAGAAGACGCGAGAGGGGTTGGGAGAAAGAGAGAAGGGAAAAAAAAAGGCGGGTCAGGCTGAAGGAGAAGGAAAGAGAAGGGAGTCAAGAGGGAGGAGACGTAAACGAGACGAGGAGGTGGAGGGTAAGGGAGAACGAGTAGGGGAAAGTATAAAGCTCTGTAGGGACAGGATGAAAAGAGAAAGGCAGTAAGGAAAAAAAAAAGGAGAGCGGGGGAAGAAGATGAGAAGAGGGAAGGAGATTAAAGGACAGGCAAAGGCAGAGAGTGGAAGCGAAAAAGAGATGGAGATTGAGTGCGCCAGGGAAATAAGAAGAGCGTAGCGAGAGAAGACAGGGGAGAGGCAGGAGGGACAAAGAAAATGAAGCGCAGGAGGAAACGATACGAAAGAGGAGAGCGGACACAGCAGAACGAGAGGGGACAATGAAAGAGAGGGATACGACCCGATATCTGAAGAAAAGGAGCGTGAAGAAAAAGCTGGCGGCGGCCGAACCGACGTATGTAGGCACGCACAATCGCGAGGAAGTAAAAGAGAGGTGGACGACCCCGGCTCTGCGTCCTACACTGTCTTGCATGGACCTCCCTTCTGCGGCCTACCTCGCTCGGCCCGCCCGCTCTTGCCCTACCCGCTCTCTGCCTCCCGCGCGCTGCCTCCCTCTCGTTCCTCACCGGTCGCGGCGCCCTCGCGCGGCCTCCCTCGCTCTTTCCGCCCTCCCTCTCGACCCTCCGTCTCGCTTCCTCCCTCCTCTCTTCCTCAAAATATCTCTTCTCCCTCTTCTTCCTCCCTTTCTCTTTCTCCTCTCTTTCCTCCCCTACTATTTCCCTTTCTCCCCTCGTTTCATATTGTCTCTCTCTTTTCTCTATGTTTTCTAGCAGTCAGATTCATTGTGTTTCTTTCTGAGGGTAATAGATGATCTGCCTTTACACAGCCAGGCCCCTTGTTCTCGCGAAGCCAGAAGGGGAAAAGCTTCTTCATACACTTTTCTCTAACAAACATACATACAGCATTGTAAGGCATACAGACACCCTGTTCTCAGCTCCATTCCCAGAGGTCTCAGCAGCACGGCTGGTTTGTACTTCTTCGTCTTCTAATCAGGAGGAACTGTGTAACGACAACCCTGCATCCTGGTCGGTTCCGCGTCTGATGTTGTCAGTTTTTGCTCGGGAATTCAGTCCGAGGGTTTCTGGTAAACGCTTCCCTCGCCTGGTGGGTGAGGGCGCGGAGTTGCTAGGCACAGGGGATTGCTTCTGATTTACGCACCTGGCATCCCATCCGCAATCTGACACCTGGTCCTGATCATCACCCTTTTAGGCTCTGACTGACAATAATTCCCTGCCGATCGTTAGCATGAACAGTATGGTTATCAGAGTATCAGCCTTAGAGGTCTGCGTTGTTTTGCTTGTTTTGCACACTTGTTGGTTTGTGTGTACTTACCTCCCCGTTTTGTTCCATCGGCAGTCAATCGTCCGGAACTTCACCCAACCCCTTGCCTGGTGGTCGGCGGGCTGCCGCGCCATTATTGGATCTACACACTGCACCCCCAAAATCATCACTACGCCGCTCCGCTCTGTTCCCTGGATTATTCAGCATCACTCTTGACTTCTGTTAAATTAAACACTCACCTTGTTTCAACTTACCTTTTCCTGGTCTGCTTCTGGGTTCTGGCTTGTAACTCGTGACAGACGATCCCGGCCAGTAAGAACCCAGCGGACCTGGCTCTGTTCGCCATGCCATTTCCCATCAGGGAGAAGATGTTTGGGACATCACTAGCACGTGGACTACAGGAGATGCGATTGTCAGTTCGGAACCTTTCTACCGGTTCTCGATCGGAGGTCCAGAACCAGCGCAAGATTCCGGTGGAGAATCCAACTACCGGTTTCACCCATCTCGCCTGCCGCTTCTGGAGCTGTGTCCTTCCGTGAGCCCAAGGTTCCGACGCCGGATAAATATGAGGGGGAAATGGGAAGATGCCGTTCTTTCCTTATGCAGTTGTGGTTTAGTGTTCGATCTACAGCCCTACTCTTATGCCACAGACAAGGCTAGGATAGCCTTTGTTATTGAGTTGCTGCGTGGTCGAGCGCTGGAGTGGGCTTCAGCCGTTTGGGAACGACAGGACACCTGCATGGATTTCCATACCAGGGGTTCACGGCCGAGATGAGGAAGCTATTCGACCATTCCGTCCGAGGGATGGATGCAGCTAGGCGCCTGTTTTCGCTTCGCCAAGGAACTCGCAGCGTTGCCGACTTCGTGATCGAGTTCAGGACGTTTGGCTGTGGAGAGTGGGTGGAATGAGGAGTCTCTGCAAGCGGCCTTTACCAGGGCCTGTCGGAGCAGCTCAAGGATGAGTTGATCTCCTATCCGGAGCTAGTGGACCTGGACAGCTTGGTAGCCTTGTCTTATTCGGGTGGATAACCGAGTTCGAGAGCGAAGGAGTGGAGAAGCAATGGGTCCCGTCCAATCGATCAGCTTCTCAGGTCCCAGTCGGGTCGGGGAGTGGGACCAGAATACGTCGATCATTGTCCACCACACAGGATTAGTGGAGAGGTCCTGTCTCCCGATCTGAACCCATGCCAAGTGGGGTGGCACGGGTTAAACAAGGAGGAGCGGCCAACATAGACGTATGGACCAACTGTTGGCCCTCTACTGTGGTAGTTCGGGACATACATCGCCACTTGTTCCCGGCGGTCGTCAAACTGCGCGGCTCGCTAAAGTTGGGAGGACTTTAGCGAGCCAGTTTCGACCTCTCAATACCTCTGTCAGACCCACCCGTTTCCCGGCTACCCTCATTAAACAGGAATCAGAGCTTAGCGATTAACGCTTTTGTCGATTCAGGTGCCGATGGAAGCTTTATTGATGCCGAAGTGGTGGAACAGCTGGGGCTTTCCAAGGAGCAATTACCGGAAGCCATTGAAGCTACCACTCTGAACGGCAGTAGTCTGGCCGTATCACGATGAGGACTGAACCGGTTGAAGATGGCTGTTGTCGGGGAATCATTCTGAGGTGATCTCATTCTTCAATTTCGGCCGTCTTCCCATGTTCCTCTGGTCCTTGGATACCCCTGGCTGAAGGAACACAATCCCAACGTTCGATTGGGTGACGGGCAAGGTAACGAGTTGGAGCCTTGATTGTCATGCTAACTGTCTCAAGACTGCCTGTTTCCCATTCAGTTCCCAGTCAGGTGATTGAGGCTAAACCCCCAGATTTGTCCCTGGTTCCCCGAGACATATCACGATTTGGGGGGAAGTGTTCAGTAAGCAGAGGGGCGCTGTCACTCCCTCCCCACCGACCATATGATTGTGCCCATCAAACCTGTTCCCTGGAGCTGTCTATCCCAAGGGACGGTTATACAGGATCTCCCGACCTGAACGTGAGGCTTTGGAGACCTACATCAAGGAGTCCCTAGCTGCTGGCCTCATTCGTCCCTCGTCATCACCCCTGGGGGCAGGATTCTTCTTTGTGGGTAAGAAGGATGGCTCTCTTCGACCGTGTATTGATTATCGGGGGTTGAATGATATCACGGTCAAGAACAAGTATCCCCTGCCCTTGATGAGCTCTGCCTTCGACTCCTTACAGGGTGCTACGGTGTTTCACCAAGCTAGACCTACGCAATGCGTATCACCTGGTCCGGATCAGAGAGGGGGACGAGTGGTTGACGGGTTTCAATACACCGATGGGTCACTTCGAGTATCAGGTGATGCCGTTTGGACTGACCAATTGCTCCAGCGGTATTCCAGAGTATGGTGAACGACGTCCTGAGAGATATGATCGGTCTCTTTGTGTTTGTTTACCTGGATGACATTCTGATCTTCTCGAAGGAACCTTCCAACCACGTCCAGCATGTCCGGCAGGTTCTGCAGCGATTGTTGGAGAATCGCCTGTTCGTGAAGGCCGAGAAGTGCGAGTTTCACGCCCACACGACATCCTTCCTCGGGTACATCATCTCCAGGGGAGAGATTAGGATGGACCAGGAGAAGGTTAGAGAGGTTCTGGAATGGGCCCAGCCCGGTACGAGATTGCAGCTCCAGAGGTTTTTGGGGTTTGCGAATTTCTACCGCAGATTCATCCGGGATTACAGCCGTGTGGCCGCTCCGTTAACTGCCTTGACTTCCAGTACCAGGACCTTCAATTGGAATCCGGAGGCGGATCGAGCGTTTCTGGATTTGAAGAGGCGATTCACCAACGCACCGATTCTCTCTCAACCTGACATGGCCCGTCAGTTCGTCGTTGAAGTGGATGCGTCTGATGTGGGGGTTGGCGCCATCCTGTCCCAGCGATGCTCCACTGACGGTAAACTCCATCCCTGCGCCTACTACTCTCGTCGTCTTTCGCCTGCGGAGAGGAACTACGATGTGGGTAACCGGGAGCTTCTCGCGGTGAAGCTTGCCTTGGAGGAGTGGCGCCACTGGTTGGAGGGGGCGGAGCAACCGTTTATTGTCTGGACTGACCACAAGAATCTTGCTTACGTGCAATCGGCTAGACGTCTCAACTTCCCGTCAGGCCAGGTGGGCGTTGTTTTTTCGGACGATTCAATTTTTCCCTGACGTTCCGACCTGGATCTAAGAACGGCAAGGCGGACGCCTTGTCCCGGATGTTCTCCAAGACGGAGGAGAGTGGGGCCAAGACCGAGACGATTCTTCCCCGGAACTGTGTCGTGGGAGCAGTTATGTGGAGATTGAGGAGGAGGTTATGGCGGCCCTTCGGACGCAGCCCGGTCCCGGTAACGGTCCACCCGGTCGGTTGTTTGTGCCTGAGTCGGTTCGTTCTGCTGTCCTCCAATGGTCCCACGCCAGCAAGATGGCTTGTCACCCCTGGCGTGGCTCGGACGATGGCGTTTCTTCTTCGCAGACGATTTTGGTGGCCTGCCATGGGAGAGGATACTCGGGGGTTTGTTGCTGCCTGTCCAGTGTGTGCGCAGAATAAGAGTGCCAATCGGCCCAGCTCTGGACTACTTCACCCCCTTCCTATTCCCCCCGGCGACCATGGTCGCATCTGGCCCTGGACTTTGTCACTGGGTTGCCCTCTTCTGAGGGGAACACGGTCGTTCTGACTATCGTGGACAGATTCAGCAAGTTCGCCCACTTTGTGCCCATTTCCAAGCTTCCCTCTGCCTCTGAGACGTCCGAGATCCTGGTTAGGGAGGTTTTCAGGGTCCACGGGTTGCCCAGTGATATCGTTTCCCGACCGTGGTCCTCAGTTTACCTCTGCTGTCTGGAAGTCCTTCTGTTTGGCCATTGGAGCTACAGTCAGTCTCACATCTGGTTTTCACCCCCAATCTAATGGTCAGGCGGAGAGAGCCAACCAGAAGATGGAATCCACGCTACGCTGCCTTGTCTCCTCCAACCCCACCTCCTGGGTCTCTCAGTTGCCTTGGGTTGAGTATGCCCACAATACTCTCCCTACCTCTGCCACTGGGATGTCTCCCTTCCAGTGCCTGTATGGCTACCAACCTCCCTTGTTTCCTTCTCAGGAGAAGGATCTCTCAGTGCCCTCTGTTCAGGCTTACATTCGTCGTTGCCACCGGACCTGGCATCGGGCCAGAAAGGCACTCCTTAGAGTTTCTGACCGGTATCAGCTCCAGGCGAATCGTCGCCGGATTCCCGCTCCTACCTATACCATCGGAGATAGGGTCTGGTTGGCCACACGGGATCTTCCTTTACGGACTGAGTCTAGGAAGTTGTCACCGAAGTTCATTGGTCCGTTTGTGGTGGAGAAGGTGATCAATCCGGTTGCAGTTCGACTCAAGTTACCGAGAACGCTCAGAGTCCATCCCACCTTTCACGTCTCCTGCCTCAAGCCTGTTCTCCTCAGTCCTCTGTTGCCTCCTCCCGCCTCCTCCTCCTCCTCCTCGGATGATCGGAGGTGGTCCTGCCTACACGGTGCGACGCATTATGGATTCCAGACGGCGGGGCCGGGGTTTCCAGTATCTCGTGGACTGGGAGGGGTATGGTCCTGAAGAGAGGAGTTGGATTCCCGCGGCGACAGATCCTTGATGCTGACCTCCTTCGTGACTTCTACCGCCTCCATCCTGGCGCTCCGGGGAGTCCGCCCGGTGGCGTTCGTCGGAGGGGGGGTACTGTAACGAACCCTGCATCCTGAGTCGGTTCCTGTTTGTGTTGTCAGTTTTTCTGTTCGGGATCTCCTGTTTCCCGAGGGTTCTGGAACGCTCCCTGCCTGGTTGCCGGGCGACGTTGCTAGGCGGGAGCTCTCATGATTTACCGCACCTGCATCCCATCAGCAATCTGCACACCTGGTCCTGATCATCACCCTTTTTAGGCTCTGACCTGACATCCATTCCCTGCCGGATCGTTAGCCATGAACAGTATGTTTATCAGAGTATCAGCCTTAGAGCTTCTAGCGTTAGTTTTGTTGTTTTGCACCTTGTTGGTTTGTTGTGTACTTACCTCCGTTTTGTTCCATCTGCAGTCACTCGTCCGGAACCTTCACCCAACCCCTGCCTGGTGGTCGGCGGCTGCCGAGCCATTATTGGATCTACCACTGCACCCCCAACAACTCATCCACGCCGCCCGCTCTGTTCCCTGGATTATTCAGCATCACTCTTGAATCTGTTAAATAAACACTCACCTTCGTTTCAACTTACCTTGTCCTGGTCTGCTTCTGGGTTCTGGCTTTGTAACTCGTGACAGACTGATTCAGACCTGATACACCAGGGCTGTGTTTACACAGTCAGCCCTTTTCTGATCTCTCATCCACTCATTTGTCTTTTGACCAAAGAGGAAAGTGTACTCTACTGTGTATAGAACTTTAGTTTGTAATATAGAACTCTACTGTGTAATATAGAACTCTACTGTGTAATATAGAACTCTACTGTGTAATATAGAACTATACTGTGTAATATAGAACTCTACTGTTTAATATAGAACTCTACTGTTTAATATAGAACTCTACTGTGTAATATAGAACTCTACTGTGTAATATAGAACTTTACTGTGTAATATAGAACTCTACTGTGTAATATAGAACTCTACTGTGTAATATAGAACTCTACTGTTTAATAATATAGAACTCTACTGTGTAATATAGAACTCTACTGTTTAATATAGAACTCTACTGTGTAATATAGAACTCTACTGTGTAATATAGAACTCTACTGTGTAATATAGAACTCTACTGTGTAATATAGAACTCTACTGTGTAATATAGAACTCTACTGTTTAATATAGACTCTACTGTGTAATATAGAACTCTACTGTGTATATAGAACTCTACTGTTTAATATAGAACTCTACTGTGTAATATAGAACTCTACTGTTTAATATAGAACTCTACTGTGTAATATAGAACTCTACTGTGTAATATAGAACCCTACTGTGTAATATAGAACTCTACTGTGTAATATAGAACTCTACTGTGTAACATAGAACTCTACTGTGTAACATAGAACTCTACTGTTTAATATAGAACTCTACTGTTTAATATAGAACTCTACTGTGTAATATAGAACTATACTGTGTAATATAGAACTCTACTGTGTAATATAGAACTCTACTGTGCAATACAAAACTCTAATGTGCATCAAACTGTTCAAAAATGCATTAAAAAACAGAACTTTAATAAAATAGTTGCTTTTATTTTTTCTTCTTAAAGCAAAACTAGTCATGGGTCATGCTGTTATGTACACGTTGCACAGAAGGGCATTTATTTCACATGAACTGTACATCTTACAAGCCCAAAGGAGATATGGTCACGACAACACAACAGTCCTTTCACAGGACGGAGCTCTTCTCTGACCCCGAGTTTTACATTCTCACTTTTTTTAGATCACAATTGAATCAGAGAAACAAACACCACCACATATTTCTCCTCACTGGATGTTTTTTTTGTTGGTACAAATGTTTTTTTTCTTTTTTTAAATTAGAAAGACGTGCAGATTTATCAGGTCAAGCTCTCCTAGCTCACCCTCCTCCCCTCCTCCTCTCCTCCTCTCCTCCCCTCCTCCCCTCCTCCCCTCCCCTCCTCCTCCTCTCCTCCCCTCCTCCCCTCCCCCTCCCCTCCTCCCCTCCCCTCCTCCTCCTCTCCTCCTCTCCTCCCCTCCTCCCCTCCCCCCCTCCCCTCCTCCCCTCCTCCCCCCCTCCTCCTCCCCTCCTCTCCTCCCCTCCTCCCCTCCTCCTCCTCTCCCCTCCTCCTCCCCTCCTCCCCTCCTCCTCCCCTCCTCCCCTCCTCCTCTCCTCCCCTCCTCCCCTCCTCCCCTCCCCTCCTCCCCTCCTCCTCCCCTCCCTCCCCCTCCTCCCCTCCCCTCCTCCCCTCCTCCCCTCCTTCCCTCCTCCCCTCCTCTCCTCCTCTCCCCTCCTCCCCTCCTCCCCTCCTCCTCTCCTCCTCTCCCCTCCTCCCCTCCCCTCCCCTCCTCCTCTCCTCCCCTCCTCTCCTCTCCTCTCCTCTCCTCTCCTCTCCTCTCCTCTCCTCTCCTCTCCTCTCCTCTCCTCTCCTCCTCCCCTCCTCTCCCCCCTCTTCCCTCTTTCTCAATATCCTTTGGAAATAATATGACATAGTGACTTCTAGTAGCTGTGAGATGGAGGGTTGGATAAGTGTGTGTGTTGTGTGTTGTGTGTTGTGTGTGTTTGACCTGCCCTATTGGCCCTGGGTAGCGAACAACTGGTCCTATCAGGTTGTAATTGAGGAGGCCGGGTTAGGGTTAGGGTTACTGTCGACTGTCTCTCTGTGCTCACATCACTATAGGCCCCAGAAATACTACCTAACACTGGGTTCAACTCCAGTACCTACTGGATGTAAAATAGCTTTGTTTTTGTTTTCTTGTTTTAACACTATCCTAAACCTTAGCCCTAACCTTAACTTTCGGAATTAATGCCTTTGCAGTTAACTGTCGAGGTGTTTCTGTTTCAACCCTATCTCAAAACACACGCGGAATGAACGCAGTCCTAAATGGGTCAAAAAAAGAAGCTTGTCCATAATTCGTTAAATTTCGACGTGAAACTGTGAGATCTTGTTGAATATATTGGTATGACATTACAGAGGATGGGTTTGGGATCTGTAAGGATTTACTATGTCAGTATTATTGTGGTATTGGATTGGTATTAGAACAGGCAGAGAGAAAGACGCCTCTATCTGAATAGTCCTGGGATCTGTGACTGTGTTTGGTACCTTGGTAAAAGATCAGCTGATGTCAACAGAAAAACACAACTCGACGACAGACGTTTTCCTGAATCTCTGAAAGAAAAGACACTATAGACGGGTTGGTTGTTTAGCAACAGAACCGAGGTGTGCGCAAGTCTGTGGCAAAACAGACAGGGTTGGCTTAGACTGTTGACATGTAAACTATACTTCATCTCCATGTTTATTGAAAACATAAATATATTTGCACAATGAGGGCTTGTTCTCTCTCAAATACATCGTTACATTTGTTGGTTAGCTAGCTAGCGAATTTTAGCCATATTAGCATAGGCATGAAATCAGTCAAAACAGCTCAAATTGTCAAATGGTATCAATAACAAGATAAAACGAGCTGAAACGAGCCACCTACGATTCCCCACATGGCAGCTTCTGGTCATTGTTGCTAGCCATCTGAATCACAACAACTCATGGATTTCTGCCCCATTGCAGCGTGAGCATCCTTTTGGTGACGTTGTCAGCTAACCCGTCTATAGATGATTCTGTAAACATGAGTCTCCCGCTGTTGGCACCATGTTGTTGTTTGTTCTAACCCCCAGCTCTCTGGATGTGCCCCAACGTCAGAGACAGACCTGAATGAAAGCAGACAGCCAGCAGCTCCCCTGCTCCGGACCGACCGGAAGTTCTGACTCACAATGTCAAGCTCTCCCGCTCCTCCTCCCTCCCTTCCTTCACTGCTCACAAATAAACCAAAACGACAACAGAAAAAAAACAGTGAAAAACAAACAACAGAACATCTATCACTCTTTCTTCTCTCTCTCATCCAGCCTTCTTCTATTACTCCCTCCCTCCCCCCTCCCCCCTCCCTCCCCCCCTCCCCCCTCCCTCCCTCCCTCCTCCCTCCCCCCTCCCATCCTCCCTCCCTCCCTCCCCTCCCCTGTTTGGTCCCTTTGTCCTGTGGTAGTGTCTGTCTGTCCTTGTGTCTCTAGTACATTCTGCGTTTCATGTATATTTTGGATATAAAGTTCTCCAGTTCCTCTTGACTGTCCAGCTGAGGAACCAGCCCATCGTCGTCTTCATAGTCCCCTCCCACCCTTCCCCCGGCTACGCCCAAGCCCCCAGGCCCTGGTGGGTTGTAGTATGGGGGGCGCCAGCCCCTGCCCTGGGGGAAGAGGGGTTTAGGCAGGGGCTGATATGTCCGGGGGTGTGGCAGGATGTAGTTGGAGATGTAGGGGGAGGAGGGGAGATGTTGTGGGAGGGGCTGCTGTCTCCAGCCATGCCTACCTCCCCCTCTTACCCTGCCCCCTGCCCTGTGTCTGCGCCTGGTTGGCCGGAGCTCGTAGTCCGGGGGCGGGCTGTGGGGTAGCTCCTCCCCCATGGGAGTATTGTCGTAGTACTGCGGTTTGGGGTAGGGAAAGTACACAGGGTAGTAGGCTCGGTAGGGTTTCTGGTAGTAGGGGTAGGAGGGGAAGGCTAGGAACTTTTTCTGGGGTTTGAACCACACGTCCTTCTGTTTGTGGGGTTTGAACCAGTAGTCCTGCTTGTAGGCCTTAGCTTTGGCTCTGTCCTTGTTCCACTTGTTCTTGTAGGGCTGGTAGTACGGGTCCTTCTTGGGGTTGGAGGAGGCTGTGTAGTGGTACATGGGGCCCGTCGCTAGGGGAGGGGGAACTAGGGGCCGGTAACGCGGGGCGACAGGGTTACTAAGCGGCGTCAGCTCCTTCCTCTTCTTCTTCTTCTTCTTCTCCTCTACGTTGGAGATGATCTGGACCACGTCGTCGGCCGGCAGGTGCAGCTTGCTGCTGATCTCGATCAGCCTGTCAATCATCTGCTGGTCCAGGTCATCGCCGTCGGTTACCACCTCCTCGGAGCGCTTGTCTTCAGCGGCGTTGGCGCCGGCCTTCTGTCTGGCCACGAGGTACGGCGCCCCCTGCTGTTTCTGTCTCCCCATGTACTGCAGCAACATGTCAGAGGCGATGTCCGCGAGTCTCTGCTCCTCCTCTCTGGCTCTCTCCGCCTCCTCCTGCTGCCTTTGCACCTCCTGCTGCTCTGCACGTGCACGAGCCTCCTCCTCCACCATCGACAGAGCCGCCTCCTCTTCTGCTTCATTCTCAAAGTCGTCCATGAAGTTGCCCCCCAGTGGGGGGGTGTTGCGTGCCCGCTCCTCCTGCCAGTGCAGCTTCTTGCCAGCTTGTGCCAGCTGGGTGTTGTAGGCCTTATACCCCTTCAGAGGAGGAAGGATCTCGTTGTCTTGGAGACCAAGGTCTATGTTCTGGAAGTAGCCCCGAGCCTTCCGCTGAAGAGATGGGTCACTAGGCCTCCCCTCCTCTCCTCTCCTACTCCCCTCTGCTATTTTCTCCTCCTCACCTCCCCATCTCCCTGCTTCTCCACCTTTCTCGTCCTCCTCCTCCTCCTCCTCCTCCTCCTCCTCCTCCTCCTTCTGCTGTCCTCCCTCCTCACTCCCTCCACCAGCTCTGTCCCCCTCTCCCTCTAGAAGCCAGCCTCTGTCCTCTAACCTCTTCCTCTCCTCCCTCTCCTCCTCTTCCTCTATCTGTCTTAACTCCTCTCCCAGAGCTGCTGCCATTAGTGCTGGTCCTAGCTGTTCCATCCTTCTCTTCCCCACCCTCCTCTCCTCCTCCTCTCTCCCAACCTCTCTCCTTCTCTCCCCCACCCTCCTCTCCTCCTCCTCCTCCTCTCTCCCAACCTCTCTCCTTGTCTCCTCACCCCTTCTATCCTGCAAAGGGACTGGGTCCCCCTCTCCTCGCTCCTGTGTCTGTGCTCTCCCGGTTTGGTCCAGGGCCTCCAGTAGTATGGAGACTAGAGCCTGGGCGTGGTCCATGCCTGTGGGGCCACCATAGCTCTGTTCCTGGCTCTGTCCCTGGTCTTCTTCCCGGTCCTGGGTCTGGTCCAGGGGGTAGCGGAGGGGGCTGGGGCTGATTTCTAGAGGGCTATGGAGGGGGCTGAGGATAAGGCTGTCCTCTTTGAGGTGAGTCCTGGAGTGCCCCTCCCCCTGCTCCTGCCCCTCCCTTCCCTCCCCCCCCACAGGGGTGGCGGTCAGCCGTGGAGTGACAGTGAGCAGGACCAATAGGATGAGTCGGGCTGTGGAGGGTGCGTGGTGACTGGTCATGACCATGCAGAACGGGCAGGAGGGAGGGAGGGCTGAGCACCTGTAGGGAGGGAGAACATTGAGCAGATATCTTTAACATAATCTTTATGACTTGCAGCAGACTTCTGTAAAATCATAGGGAGAGGGAGGGAGGGAGGTAGGGAGCAGGGGGGGGGGAGGGAGGGACTAGAGGGGAGGGAGGGAGCAGAGGGGAGGGAGGGGGAGTTGAGGGAGGGAGAGAGGGGGAGAGGGAGGGAGGGAGAGGGAGCTTGCAGGAAGGGAGAGGGAGGGGAGGGAGGGAGGGAGCAGGGAGGGAGGGAGGAGGGAGGGAGGGAGGGAGGGAGGGAGGGAGGGAGGAGGGAGGGAGGGAGGGAGGGAGGAGAGGGGAGAAGAGGGGAGGGGAGTGAGGGAGGTAGGGAGGGTAGGAAGCAGGGAGGAGAAGGGGGAGTGAGGGAGGGAGGAGAGTGAGGGAGAGGGAGTGAGGGGGAGGGAGCAGGGAGGGGAGCAGGAGGGAGAAAGGGGGGAGGGGGAGGGGGGGAGAAGGGAGGGGGTGGTAGGGAGCAGGGAGGGAGAGGGAGGGAGAGGGAGGGAGCAGGGAGGGAGAGATGGGGGAGGTGAGGAGGGAGGGGAGGGGAGAGGGAGGGAGAAGGGAGGGGGAGGGAGAGGGAGGGGCGGTAGGGGAGCAGGGAGGGGAGAGGGAGGGAGAGGGAGGGAGCAGGGAGGAAAGGAGGGGGAGTGAGGGAGGGGGAGGGAGGGAGGGAGTGGAGGGAGAGGGAGGGAGGCAGTGAGGGGAGGAAGAGTGAGGGAGGGGGAGGGAGGGAGGTGGAGGGAGAGGGAGGGAGCAGGGAGGGAGGAAGAGTGAGGGAGGGAGCAGGTAGGGAGGAAGAGGGAGGGAGCAGGGAGGGAGGAAGAGGAGGGAGCAGGTAGGGAGGAAGAGGGAGGTAGGAGAGGAGGGAGAGGAGGGAGGAGGGGGAGGGGGAGGGAGGGAGGAGGGAGGGAGGGGAGGGAGGGAGGGAGGGAGGGAGGGAGGGAGGAGGGAGGGGAGGGGGGAGGGAGGGAGCAGGGAGGGAGAGATGGGGAGTGAGGGAGGGGGAGGGAGGGAGGGAGGTGGAGGGAGAGGGAGGGAGCAGCGAGGGAGGAAGAGTGAGGGAGGGGGAGGGAGGGAGGTGGAGGGAGAGGGAGGGAGCAGGGAGGGAGGAAGAGGGAGGGAGGGAGCAGGTAGGGAGGAAGAGGGAGGGAGGGAGCAGGGAGGGAGGGTGGTAGGGAGCGAGCAGGGAGGTTGTGTATCATTTGTATCTATAAATTGACCTATAGCCAACTGGTTTAAAGAGATACTGAGAATTTCAGTGTCCAGTGTGAAGAAAGTTCGAGGTTGCTTTGCAAGCCAATGCTGACATAACGAGTTCATCTGACTCTGGGTAAGTAGAAATACAGGATAATTGTTTGAAATAATGTTTTATACAGAGCCTGCTTTATTTGAAACCCATTGACTGTTGCTGATTTTCAGTCTTTTGAGCTCCTTGCTTTTACATCTAATCAACCAAATCATCCCAGTGGTATCCTGGTTTACTGCCGCCCCAAGACAAGCACCTCTTTTATTCCTGGGTTTATCCTTGTTTACTGCCGCCCCAAGACAAGCACCTCTTTTATTCCTGGGTTTATCCTTGTTTACTGCCGCCCCAAGACAAGCACCTCTTTTATTCCTGTGTTTTCTGAACCATTAACCTCCGTATGCCCCACCCTCTCCAACATTCTGATTTTGGGTGAGTTGGCTGCTGACTTCCTCAACTTGATGGACTGTCCAGCTAGTCATTAGCACAGCTAGTGGTCCTCTGTAGCTCAGCTGGTAGAGCACGGCGCTTGTAACGCCAGGGTAGTGGGTTCGATCCCCGGGACCACCCATATGTAAGAATGTATGCACACATGACTGTAAGTCGCTTTGGATAAACGCGTCTGCTAAATGGCATATTATTATATTATTATGTGCAACATGTTAATGTCCCCCACCCACAACGGTGGACACACAACACACCTCATTTTCACTGGAGTTGTCCCTGCCTCTGACTTGGAAGTCCTCAAACTATCTGACCACCAGGCTGTGACACTGTCTCTGACTGCTGCCACTCCTCTCCACCGCCCAAAGAGGACCTTTCGACCCATCCCTCTTCCAGGAACACATCCAGCTCACCTCTGAGTCTGCCTGCAGTGAGCTGGCCCTCGATGACATGGTCAACCTGTACAGCAGCACTCTGAGTACTACCCTGAACATCCTTGCGTCCGAAAACAAAACAAAAAACACACAAAAAGTGTGTTGGAGAAGGATGGCCTCACTGTCAATCTACTGGCCTATAAAGACCACCAAGCGAGCTACTCTGCTGCCCTAAAGCACGATCAGCCTTCTACTCCACAACGAAGCTAACGCCAGACCCTGGTCCAAACCATTAACTGTCTTCTCAACCCTGCAAAATCATGCAGCCTCATCCGAGAAGTGCAGTCGCTGCTTCTCAGAATGATTCAAGAATAAAGATTGACAACGTCAGAACAAACATCAAGGCCTCTTAGATGACCTGAACCCCACCTCCTGAGCCCCACCCCCAACCCAGACTGCCCCTCCCCTCAGCAGCTTCACATGAAGTCCCATCCACCGCTGTGCAGTCAATCATCTTTAAAATGAAGGCCATCACTTGCTCCCTTGACCCTGTCCCTACATCCCTACTCGAAACCTGCTCATCTAGCCTGCTTCAGTTTGTCACCACCCTCATCAACAAGTCCCTGCTGACTGGGGGAGGTACCATCACTCTTCAAAACAGCTGCAGTCACCCCCTTACTGAAGAAACCCAACCTTGACCAGGACATCCTATTCAACTACAAACCAGCTTCAATTCCATCTGTCTTCCAATCAGCTGTACACAGTTTTCCAGTCTGGCTTCCGGCCCTTGCACAGCACCGAAACAGCTCTGGTGAGAGTTACCAACGACCTACTGATGGCTGCGGATACAGGATCTCCCAGCATCCTCCTCTTCTTAGATCTCAGTTATGCTTGACACCGCAACATCCTCCTGCGGCATCTCAGAGAGCACACTGGTGTCTCTGGAACTGCTCTGAATTGGTTCTCCTCCTACCTCTCCAATAGGAAGCAATACATCACCATTGGAGTGTCCAGATCGGAGGAGTCTACAGTCACATGCGGTGTCCCACAGCGGTCACGTTTTTGGGACCTATTCTGTTCCTAATCTACATGCTCCGTCTCAGCCAAATCCTCAGAGACTAGAACATGAACATCCACTGCTACGCTGATGATCCCCAGGTCTACATTAACACCCAGCCAGATACCATCTCAGGAAAACTCAGCAGCTGCCTAGATGACATCAGGGTATGGGATGAAAGAGAACTTCCTCCAGCTGAACAGCAGCGACACTGAGGCTATGCTTACTGGGTCAAGCAGGTCACCACTGCTGGAAACATCTGGCCTAAAATTGACGGTCAAGCCATCCATCTGTCCTCTCTCATCTCCAACATTGGGGGGTCAAGTTTGATATAATTGTTCTATCTAAGAAACATCGCCCGGCTCAAACCATCGCTCTCCCAGCCAGATGCAGAGAAACTCGTCCATGCCTTCATCTTCTCCCGGATCGACTACGGCAACGCTCTAGGGCACATCGACAGATTTTTCACCTAGTCAGCTCGGGGATTAGAACCAGCGACCTTTCGGTTACTGGCACAACGCTCTTAACCACTAAAAGCTACCTGCCGCTCTACTCGGAGGCCTTAAATCACTTCAGAGGCTACAACTTCTCCAGAATAGTGCTGTCCGAGTCCTGACCAGGACCAGGAAGTCAGCCCACATCACAACCATCCCTGCTGAAGTCCTGTGGCTACCGGTCAACTAGAGGATTCACTTTCAAATCCTCCTCCTAGTGTTTAAAGCGTTGAATGGATTGAGTCCCACCTACATCAGGGACGTCATTCCTATCAACGAGCCACCTCGCACTCTCCGCTCCACCTACATCAGGGACGTCATTCCTATCAACGAGCCACCTCGCACTCTCCGCTCCAGCCGCTCCCTACTGCTTCAAGCCCCCCAAGACACGTCTCCGTACTATGGGGTGACCGTGCCTTCCACTCCCTACTGCTTCAAGCCCCCCAAGACACGTCTCCGTACTATGGGGTGACCGTGCCTTCCGCTCCCTACTGCTTCAAGCCCCCCAAGACACATCTCCGTACTATGGGGTGACCGTGCCTTCTGCTCACTTGCCCCCTCGCCTATGGAATGCTCTCCCTGACCATCTGAGAGGCGCTCCATCAATCAGAACTTTTAAAAACGGGCCTTACAAAACATTTCCACAGACGGTCTTTCTTCTAGTCCTAATCTGGAAAGTCCTTTTAGGATGTATTATTGCTATTTCCTGCCTTGATTCTAAATGTATGATGTTGACATTGCATTTTTTATTTTTATTATCATGATTTGTATTTTTGTAGAGCTTTGAGATAACACTGTAATGAAAAGCACTATACAAATTAAAGGCATGGAGTGCGATATTTATTATTATTGTAATTGCCAGAACCTTGCAGTATCCCTTAAAGGGTATGTCCATTTAAATTATGGATGAATAAAATTACTTCAGAAAAGCAGGAAATCGCATCCCTTTTAGCAGCGTCGATATAGTACTGTGTGTTCCACTGTGTCTGTTCTCAATCTAATTAATGGTGTAGATATGGTAAAGAGGCAGTAGCAGTAAAAAAATATATACAATAATAATAATAACAATAATACATTTAATTTATATAGCGTTTTTGATTACAGATAAAAATAATAAATAAACATATTTAACATTTTTTATTATCATACATTTTATTTATAGATCCAGTTTATATACAACCTCCCTCCCCTCCCTCCCTCCCTCCCTCCCTCCCACGGTCGCCAATTCAAATCCCCAAGCCAACAAGGTGAAAAATCTGTCAATGTGCCTTTGAGCAAGGCACTTCACCCTAACTGGTCCCGCGTGGCTCAGTTGGTAGAGCATGGCACTTGCAACGCCAGGGTTATGGGTTCGATTCCCACGGGGGACCAGTATGAAAATACATACACTCACTGCTGTAAATCGCTCTAGAGTGTCTTCTAAATGACTAAAATGTAAATGCTCCAGGGTTGCCATTGGTAACGGCTGATCACTGGCCGTGACCCCAATCTCTGAACCTGTCTCAGAGGAGAGTTGAGATACGAAAAAAAAAAAATATATTACCCCCTCTAAAGAACATTATCCAGAAGTAAAATTCTCACGAAAATGTTTTACTTCTGGGGGGAATGCTGCTAAAAATTGTGATTACCGTTGTGCGAAGGAAGGAAGCGAAGTCTCCTCTCTCACAAAAGGAAACTCTCTGCCAAACCCATCCCTTCCACTAATTTCACCCGTGTTTATCATGGACAAAAAGCTCATTTTTGTTTTCGTTAAATCTTATGATATAGCCAATTTTGACTTTGTGGCTGTGGAATCTAGTGTAAACCGTTTATCATCCGCAGGCGGCTTGAAATCACCTCCCCAGTTTAAGCACCGTCTTCGCCGATTCCTGGTTCGTAGGCTACAAATAATCAATGATGAAAACAAACAAAAAAAACAGAAATAATTGCTTCTCGTAATCAGAATCTGTCCACGAGAGATTATATGGCGACCAACCGTTTCTACCGAATCCTATATGACGACCCTACCGTTTCTACCGAATCCTATATGACGACCAACCGTTTCTACCGAATCCTATATGATGACCCTACCGTTTCTACCGAATCCTATATGATGACCCTACCGTTTCTACCGAATCCTAAATGATGACCAACCGTTTCTACCGAATCCTATATGACGACCCTACCGTTTCTACCGAATCCTAAATGATGACCAACCGTTTCTACCGAATCCTATATGATGACCAACCGTTTCTACCGAGTCCTATATGATGACCAACCGTTTCTACCGAATCCTATATGATGACCAACCGTTTCTACCGAATCCTATATGATGACCAACCGTTTCTACTGAGTCCTATATGACGACCAACCGTTTCTACCGAATCCTATATGACGACCAACCGTTTCTACCGAATCCTATATGACGACCAACCGTTTCTACCGAATCCTATATGACATTATATGATGACATCAGACACAATTCCAAGGGAGGCTTCTGTTGATTTCTAACAGATGTTGGAGGAGCCTTTAAATCAACACTTCGTTCAGTACTGGTTTTGGTACAGCCGGAGAAACAGATGGCTAAAATATGTATTTGTAGCCATGCAGCCTATGTGTTTCAAATGTATACATTTTTGGAGAACAAAATTGTAAACTCAAAACAGTCAAAGCTGGTATCTAAATTGCATTGACATATTCTCCCATATTCTCCCGGAACAAAAAACACCGTCCTCACCTCAGACACCCAAAACAAGACATACAGACTAACCGGCTATCGACTTCATAGCGTCATACATGCGGAATAATGACAGCGACCGGACAACACCGACAGTATGAAGCCGTTAGTGCTGGTTTATCCGTCTGGCTGCAGCACACCGGCAGCTGCATTCCGATGCTTCCATATGGACAGGAGCCCGAGTCGTCTGGCTGCGCTGCGCATGAGGACAGCCATGCGTAAAACCGCGAGCCACGTTGTCAACGTTAACCCGCTCTCTGGTTCCCTTCAACTATTCACGGCTGAGTTCGTTATTATGACACCTCTCGTCTCTGTCCAAAGTCGAACGGTAAGGTATGTAGAACGTCAGAAAGAGCGGTCACTCTTTTTTTTTCCCGGATCTGTGTGTGAAATGCTGTCTGTGCTGGGTTTTTTTGGGGGGTGGTCACGTTTAGTTGAGGAGCGAGAGAAGAATGCATCTAGATTCTAGCCGCCTATTTAAAATAGAGCAAATCTGAGGTATTCACAACGTAGCCAAAATGGTGACGGGTAAATGTGCCTATGTTATAAATGCGTTAAATGCACATTTGAATTTTCAAGCTAGCCATGAGGAGATGGGCACCATTGTGAGAGCATTTCGTTCTTGTGAGGAAAGCAAAGAAAAAATAGCCAGAAAATATTGTGAAATAAGGCACCAGTAAAGATAGACGCACTCATTTATTCCATGGTTCAGGAGGCTATGGCAATATTTATTTTACGTTTCATCATTATTTACAACAGCCTATATTAATTTACTAGACTGCTGTAACATTTGGAGTGCCTGTTGCCTAATCTATAGCCTTTAATATTATAACTATAGTTCTATATTTTGGGGTGTCTAGTCTAATCACATATATAGGCTGCAATAGTTATTATAGGCTATATGCACTTTGCCACACTGTCGCTGCGCCTCTTCAGAGTTTCCAACCCAAATAAAACGGAACTTATTCAATCCTACAGTCTATCCAGATTGTTCAAGACACCACAAAACGTTCCCTCTGTGCAATAAATACACAGCAGGGGACAAACAGAGAGTTGTTTCTCTGACAACCTAATTTATGTTTAAACCACAGTATCGTATGGGCAGCTCCGGCAGAACATTTCCACACTGTCTCCCTCCGTTTTACGCACTCCTTTGGATGCCTTCAGTCGATCTGTTCTGTAAACTGCTCCTTTTAGATTAATCAACCGAACACTATTCTAGTTTCCAACCATGGAGAGTCCTCTAATACGTATGACGTGTTCATTCCCCGGAGAGTTTGGTTATAATATCAACGTATTATCCAACAGACAACCGTTTTCTGCGCCTGGTGTGGGAGAGAAACAGAGAAAAAGGAAGCGAGGGAGATGCTGGAACTCACCTGTATTCCTGCGAGGGAGAAGTGCTGTATCTCGTGCCTCTCGTAGTCTCTCAGCCTACACTTCATAAATTATTAATAAACAGTTTCGACTTCTTCAACCTCTTCTCTTCTCCCGGGCGACTGGACTATCAACTATCTGGAAATGTGATATTGGTTGTTTTATTTTGGGGTCAATAGTCTTGTGATGTGTTTGTTTCTCAACGAACAACTGTCAAAAACACTTTAGTTGTCGCATCTGCGCGTCGTGAGTAGAGTTTTCAGCACCACGGCCAGCGCAACTTTCCTTTATATACCCCCCCCCCTCCTGATGAAGTGACGCGGCGTCCCCCCCTCCTGATGAAGTGATGCGGCGCGACTGACGTCAGCTCCATTGATAAGAATGTTTGTGTGGAACTCGGAGGGTCTGCTGGCCCGCGCGCTGATGAATGAACGGAAATGGCATGAATGAAATAGTACTTTTCCTCAATGAAGGCAGGGGAGAACATTGAGGCTGTGGAAAGAGTGAGTGGCGGCAGCCATTTTCTGACTGAGATGTTGTTTTTAGGTTAGGTTGGGTTGGGTACCCCTCCTCCCCAGAAAGCCGTGTGGAGTTCAGAAGGAGCGGGAAAAGGCACAGTGACTCTTACCTGTCTGATAGCTTGTTAATTAGGGTGATTTGATGACCTGCCCCAGAGACCGAATGACTCGTGCCTCTCCAAAATGGCATCTAAAAAAACACCGTGGCCAACTGCATGTGACCTTCAGTGGTGAAACGAGACAGACAAAAGAGGAATTTTCTCCTGTGTGTTCTAAAAAGATAACTAGATCTTGGCCGGTGCAGCCCGTTCTCCTCTCCTGTGCGGCCTGACGGTTATTTTTTGAGGTGTCACCTGATCCTCCACGGAGGGGCAACGCGGTACGCACACGGTTCAGCTCTGTTCCTCTCAATTTTCTGGGCTCGCTCAATTTTCTGGGCTCGCTCAATTTTCTGGGCTCGCTCAATTTTCTGCTCTTTGTCTCGCGCTGTCTCTGGCTCTCCTCCCATCTGTCAGCCACCCTTTCTACTTCTGACGGGTCTTCTGATCACCAGTTATCTCCCTCCCTCACACACACACACACACACACACACACACACACACACACACACACACACACACACACACGTGCAGTGAATGGAGGGTGATTAACCCCGGCTCTGAGCGGATCAGTGAGTTGAATTTGCGTTTATTTTCCTTTCTGATAAAGATGTTAATGTCTTAATAGTGCTCTCACTGAGAAACACACTAACACAACTTGGAACGATCTATACTATTCTGTTATTATATTATATTATATTATATTATATTATATTATATTATATTCTGTTATATTCTGTTATATTCTGTTCTGTTCAATTCTGTTATATTCTGTTCTATTCAATTCTATTGTATTTTATCCAATTGTATTTTATTGTATTATTTTCTATTCTGTTCTGCATTTTATTATACATCATAATATGTATTAAGGTGGAAAACATAATGTGGTCATCTGTTTCTTTGTTCAAGCCTGCCGACCACAGCACTCATTTATGTTTGATTCCTTTGTTTTCTTCTGATATAACTTCATAATTATCAGATATTTTATAATAACAGTATATATTTCGTAATACTATTTTAGACTATTTCAGGTGGTAATTATATGGTTTTATCAAGACTTTGAATTTAATTCCTTTTGCTGCATTTTTACTTAATACTTGTGTTTTATTATTAATAAAAACACATTTGGTAACTACCTGAAAAGGTCATAGTGCCTGCCAGTGAAATAAAACAGTTGTTCTTTGGTAATTTGGTCAGTTGTAAAATAAAACCTGACCACATATTGAAATGAGATTGACTGAAGGGCAGGTTACCACCGTATTTAGTCTACTGACGAGAGACGGCAAATGGTGTGAATTAAATATATAGGCTAGCTATAGGTTAATTCTGCTGTTAGAAAACACATCATGAGTGAAACAACCAATTTGAGGTGGGACAGATCCACTGCCACAACTTCACTTTCCAAACAGTGCATTAATTTAGGAGCAAGCTGAAGTAGTCTAGAGAGGAGATTCAGCAAATCTTGGAGAGCGAAGAGGAATTACATTTTTAAAAAAGTGTCTTTATTGTTAAAATGATGAAGAAGTACATGCTGGCCCATGTTGACTCCAATGCTTCCCACAGTTGTGTCAAGTTGGCTGGATGTCCATTTGGTGGTGGACCATTCTTGATACACACAGGGACTGTTGAGTGTGAAAAACCCAGCAGCGTTGCAGTTCTTGACACAAACCAGTGTGTCTGGCACCTACTACCATACCCCGTTCAAAGGCACTTAAATCTTTTGTCATGCCCATTCCCCCTCTGAATGGCACACATACACAATTAATGTCTCAATTGTCTCAAGGCATAAAAATCCTTCTTTAACCGGTCTCCTCCCCTTCATCTACACTGATTGAAGTGGATTTAACAAGTGACATCAATAAGGGATCATAGCTTTCACCTGGATTCACCTGGTCAGTCTATGTCATGGAAAAACATGTGTCCTTAATGTTTTGTACACTCAGTGTAATATTACAATAATATTATTACTGCAGGTGTTCTTAACGTTTTGTACACTCAGTGTATATTTCAATATAACAATAATATGAATGTATCTATGTTAACTACCAACATCAAAACCCTCAAGAAAGCTAAAAGCCAAAACACATCCAGTGTGTGTGCGTGCGTGTGTGTGTGCGTGCGCGCGCGCGCGCGCGTGTGTATGTGTGTGTGTGTGCGTGCGTGTGTGTGTGCATACTTCCAGTCTTGATTAAGGCCGAGATTCAATCAGATCAGTGTTAGCAGACAGCCGAATAGCGGATGTTTTGATGGTTGTCAAGCAGCTGCTCTTGCAGTCATTGTCACAAAGCCACACCTGCCCCACTCGCGTTAGACGTTCAGAATGAGAACATGTAGCTATATAGAAATAATTACGCTCAAATTAAATATAATTAAACTAAATAAGGAGGATTTCTGTCATCCTAATGGAGGTGTAGATTACATCTCACATTCCGTTGTTCAAACGTTAATGAGGCTGCAATTGGATTTCTGTTAATGTGACTCTGTGTAGCCAATGGCAACGTCCCCTTCAGGTACAATGCCAGGAGCTGCTTGTGGATTGGACAGCTTTAATGCAGTTCCACCTCCGACAAAGCCAAAACAACCGCTATGCGGATGTAGGCTAAAGCGGATCTGATTAAATAGAGCCCAAAATACCTGGGGGTGTTCAGGCGATAATGTGGAGCCTGTAGGTGGGATAAAAGAATGTTCACGCTTAAAAAAAAAAAAAAATGTTGTGTTAAAAAGCAACTCAATTTGGTTAAATATTGGACAGAACTCATTAGGTCACTTAACAACCCATTGCCAGAGCCAGGTTGGGTTGTTGATGCTGAGTTATTTTAGCTACAATCAGAGATGGACAGTATTTCTGTCACAATTATTTTGAAATATGTATTTTAATTACTTCTGAGTATTTTATATGTTGTATTACACTGGGCTGAAATACACTCCAATTAATTTTTTAACGAGATACTTTTGATAACTGTTATTTCGATAACAAAATACTTTTCTATACCATTATAGGTGGTTCACAATTTTGTGGCCCCCCCTTTCACTAACATCACATCGAGCCGACAACAATCTCACCAATCACATTTCCTGACTGCTTCAATTAGATTCAACTTGAATATTGATATTATCGACTTGATATTCGAGTCCCACGAGGAACATTGGGAACGGCGACATTAAAAGGTCTGACGCGCGTCTCTAAATATGGAGTGCGTGGCCTCATGCACTGATGTGACTTTCAGATTGTACCGTTTTAACATCCGATTAGTTTCAATCGAGGAAGAAACAGTGTCGCTGTTTTCACAGTGAAGTATCATTTGAAGGCCTTGGTGGGTAGTTAGATAAAGAAATGTTCATATTATCAAAGAGAGATCTATAATCTAATGAAGGAAACGCCCACATCTCTACTGATGCACTGTGCCGTGGTGATGACGCGCTACTCTGTCTGCCACGAGATTCAGGGGTGAGGTAAACGTTTAAACTGCACCTCTGGGTAGGAAAGATACATATTCCTCCCTGGATACACTAAAATATAGCCTATCTATTCTCTCTGTGTAGACCAACTGAGAATAGTTGATTTCTCCCTGGTGAGTTCAATGTCGAAGCGTTGACGCTATCAGCCCTCCATGTTGCGCCGTGTATTTAAAGGAGGCCTTGTTTTGCACTGTGACTCATATAGGCTTGGTTGTATTTAGCCTGCAGACGTAAACACGAGTTTAGTCTCAAGGTAAAACATGTCTCTGTGTGCAACGGATCAAATGGAGTTGTAATTTATTGTGATAGCCCGAGGACTGCTTTATTAGATCCGCGATAGCGTTTGGAGAGACGTTTTGGTGTGTGTGTGTGTGTGTGTTTGTGTGTGTGTGTGTGTGTGTGTGTGTGTTGTGTGTGTGTGTGTGTGTGTGTGTGTGTGTGGTGTGTGTGTGTGTGTGTGTGTGTGTGGTTAGAGAGGGAAGCGGAGAGGCCACAGGGCTGATGCTGATATAACTGCTTGGCATTATCAACTGCCACTCAGCATTAGACCCCTACCCCCACGCCCGCGCCTGCGCCCGCGCGCTGACTCACGGCCCTCCGCTTGGCCACTCTCACAGATTAGCACCGGGACACTTGTATTTAATGGAACACATACAACACTGCTCTCGGTAGTGTGGATGATAGAGAGAGAGGAGAGAGGGAGAGAGAGAAGAAGAGAGAGAGAGAAGAGTAGATGAAGACGGGAGAGATCGAGGAGAAGAGAGAGGAGCTAAGCAGAGAGAGCGACGAGGTATATAGCATGAGAGCGATAGATCAGACAGATGACATGATAAGTGATGATCGAGTATGATTAGCATAGATAGATATGTCTAGTAGCTACTAGATCAGGTCAGCATATAGAGCGTTCTACTTCTGAGTAGATGAGTCTCAGATAGTCTAGCTGCTCTCTCTCTCTCTCTTGTCTCTCTCTCTCTCTCTCTCTCTCTCTCTCCTCTCTCTCTCTCTCTCTCTCTCTCTCTCTCCTCTTCTTGGTGTCTGTCTGTTACATGTCTGTCTGTCTATCTATCTATCTATCTATCTATCTATCTATCTATCTATCTATCTATCTATCTATCTATCTATCTATCTATCTATCTATCTATCTATCTATCTATCTATCATCTATCTTCTGTCTGTCTGTCTGTCTGTATGTTACCTGTCTGTCTGTCTGTTACCTGTCTGTCTGTCTGTCTGTCTGTCTGTCTGTCTGTCTGTCACCTGTCTGTCTCTCAGTCTGTTACCTGTCTGTCTGTCTGTCTGTTACCTGTCTGTCTGTCTGTCTGTCTGTCTGTCTGTCTGTCTGTCTGTCTGTCTGTCTGTCACCTGTCTGTCTGTCTGTCTGTCTGTCTGTCACCTGTCTGTCACCTGTCTGTCTGTCTGTCTGTTACCTGTCTGTCTGTCTGTCTGTCTGTCTGTCTGTCTGTCTGTCTGTCTGTCTGTCTGTCTGTCACCTGTCTGTCTGTCTGTCTGTCTGTCTGTCACCTGTCTGTCTGTTACCTGTCTGTCTGTCTGTCTGTCTGTCTGTCTGTCTGTCTGTCTGTCTGTCTGTCTGTCTGTCTGTCTGTCTGTCTGTCTGTCTGTCTGTCTGTCTGTTACCTGTCTGTCTGTCTGTCTGTCTGTCTGTCCTCACTCCTCAACACTTAAAATACATATTCTATTAACTATCAGGAGAGAGAGAACTGGGGAGAGTGAGAGGGAGAGATTATTTCTTCCTGTTCTGCTTCTGCCTCTCTGCCTACGTGGCTGAGTCTCTATCCAGCAGTGTTCTAATGGATTACACATAATGTGGACCTCATGAATAAAGACTCTCCACGCAAAAACATACAAACACACACCAACCTGGTAAGATCCCTGTACACAACCCCTTCAAAGGCCTGCCTAATGCGGTGTGCAGCAGCGCCTGGCGCCCACACACGCAACACGCAGGTCGAGTGTGTGTGTGTGTGTGTGTGTGTGTGTCAGAGGAGGCTGGTTGAAGGAGCAATAGGAGGACAGGCGCATTATAATGGCTGGAATGGAATAATGGAACGGACTCAAACATGTGGTTTCCATTTTGATACCGTTCCATTTATTCCTTTACAGCCATTACAATAACACCGTCCTCCTTTAGCTCGTCCCACCAGCCTCCACTGGTGTGTGAGTGTGTGGTGGAGGCATTAGTTAGGCTTCAGTAGGTTATTTTGTCCCATTGGGGAGTTTCTGTCAGTCTGCGTGGGTTGGTGGCCAGAGGGACACCTGTGGGTCGGCAAACTTTATGACCGGAGAGCAATTTTCTGAGGAGCCTTTGGTAAAAATCTGATATTCAGCACCACGATGAAAGCAGTTGGATGAAATTACCACGAAATCACAGAGCAGTGGACCCAGTCTGGTGATGTTGCAGAGAGAATCTCATCTCGTAAACATACACTAAACGTGATACAGGAGTGACGTTACTTTTTTTATTTAAAAATGCTACCAACTAAGGAAATATTGTTCTTCGGTGATTCATTGAAATACCCACATCGAGCCCCGCAAAACTGGGTGTAGGTCCATTATCCACTCCCAGAACGGTTAGGCCTATAGGTCCATTATCCACTCCCAGAACGGTTAGGCCTATAGGTCCATATCCACTCCAGAACGGTTAGGCCTTTAGGTCCATTATCCACTCCCAGAACGGTTAGGCCTATAGGTCCATTATCCACTCCCAGAACGGTTAGGCCTATAGGTCCATTATCCACTCCCAGAACGGTTAGGCCTATAGGTCCATTATCCACTCCCAGAACGGTTAGGCCTATAGGTCCATTATCCACTCCCAGAACGGTTAGGCCTATAGGTCCATTATCCACTCCCAGAACGGTTAGGCCTATAGGTCCATTATCCACTCCCAGAACGGTTAGGCCTATTCATTCTCATTGGATTATATGACCACAAATATTACTCTAGTGGCTTTAAACAATGTGCCAACATTCTAAAATAACCCCTTCCTTATAGGTGCACTGTAAAGGGGTTACCATGAATTTGACAGTAGTTTACACTCAGCTCAGTGACAAGTAAAATTCTGTATTTCATATTACAGTACACCTACTGTAATATAACAGATGAAGTCGGAAGTTTACATACACCTTAGCCAAATACATTTAAACTCAGTTTTTCACAATTCCTGACATTTCATCCTAGTAAAAATTCCCTGTCTTAGGTCAGTTAGGATCACCACTTTATTTTAAGAATGTGAAATGTCAGAATAATAGTAGAGAGAATGATTTATTTCAGCTTTTATTTCTTTCATCACATTCCCAGTGGGTCAGAAGTTTACATACACTTAATTAGTATTTGGTAGCATTGCCTTTAAATTGTTTAACTTGGGTCAAATGTTTCGGGTAGCCTTCCACAAGCTTCCCACAATAAGTTGGGTGAATTTTGGCCCATTCCTCCTGACAGAGCTGGTGTAACTGAGTCAGGTTTGTAGGCCTCCTTGCTCGCACACGCTTTTTCAGTTCTGCCCACACATTTTCTATAGGATTGAGGTCAGGGCTTTGTGATGGCCACTCCAATACCTTGACTTTGTTGTCCTTAAGCCATTTTGCCACAACTTTGGAAGTATGGTTGGGGTCATTATCCATTTGGAAGACCCATTTGCGACCAAGCATGATGCTGCCACCCCGGTGCTTCACAGTTGGGATGGTGTTCTTCGGCTTGCAAGCCTTCCCCTTTTTCCTCCAAACATAACGATGGTCATTATGGCCAAACAGTTCTATTTTCATTTCATCAGACCAGAGGACATTTCTCAAAAAAGTACGATCTTTGTCCCCATGTGCAACCGTAGTCTGGCTTTTTCATGGCGGTTTTGGAGCAGTGGCTTCTTCCTTGCTGAGTGTTCTTTAAGGTTATGTCGATATAGGACTCGTTTTACTGTGGATATAGATACTTTTGTACCTGTTTCCTCCAGCATCTTCACAAGGTCCTTTGCTGTTGTTCTGGGATTGATTTGCACTTTTCGCACCAAAGTACGTTCATCTCTAGGAGACAGAACACGTCTCCTTCCTGAGCAGTATGACGGCTGCGTGGTCCCATGGTGTTTATACTTACGTATTATTGTTTGTACAGATGAACGTGGTACCTTCAAGCGTTTGGAAATTGCTCCCAAGGATGAACCAGACTTGTGGAGGTCTACAATTATTTTTCTGAGGTCTTGGCTGATTTCTTTTGATTTTCCCATGATGTCAAGCAAAGAGGCACTGAGTTTGAAGGTAGGCCTTGAAATACATCCACAGGTACACCTCCAATTGACTCAAATTATGTCAATTAGCCTATCAGAAGCTTCTAAAGCCATGACGTCATTTTCTGGAATTTTCTAAGCTGTTTAAAGGCACAGTCAACTTAGTGTATGTAAACTTCTGACCCACTGGAATTGTGATACAATAAATTATGTGAAATAATCTGTCTTGCCAAAACTATAGTTTCTTCACAAGAAATGTGTGGAGTGGTTGAAAAACGAGTTTTAATGACTCCAACCTAAGTGTATGTAAACTTCCGACTTCAACTGTAAATACGGTATCAAAGCAAGTACTGTGTAATGACACAGTACAATACCGTAAAATGTGCTGTTTTATACTGTAAAAAACGAAATGCTACCGTAATCGGAATGAATGAATGAATTAAAGGGATACTTTGGGATGTTGGCAATGATGAACTCCTGGATAACATGTTTATGTCTCTGTGTCCAGTATGAAGGAAATTGCAAGCCAATGCTAACTAGAGTTAGTACAATGACTGGAAGTCTGTGCATGATACCCATAGACTTCCAGTCATTGTGCTAAAGCTAGTTAGCAATTGCGCTAGCGCTAGTTTGGCTCTTTCTTCATACTGGACACAGAGACATACAAATGTTATCCACGAGTTCATCTGACTCTGGGGGAGTATATAAAGGGCCTCATTGCCAACATCCCCAAGTATCCCTTTAATTAATTAATTCATTCCGATTACGGTAGCATTTCGTTTTTTACAGTAAAATACAGTATATTTTACGGTATTCAATCAATCAATAAAACAATATATATAAAGCAGTTTTTACATCAGCAGATGTCACAAAGTGCTTATACAGAAACCCAGCCTAAAACCCCAAACAGCAAGCAATGCAGATGTAGAAGCACGGTGGCTAGGAAAGACTCCCTAGAAAGGCAGGAACCTAGGAAGATATCTAGAGAGGAACCAGGCTCTGAGGGGTGGCCAGTCCCCTTCTGGATGTGCCGGGTGGAGATTATAAGAGTACATGGCCATTAAGGCCAGATTGTTCTCCAAGATGTTCAAACATTCATAGATGACCAGCAGGGTCAAATAATAATCACAGTGGTTGTAGAGGGTGCAACAGGTCAGCACCTCAGGAGTAAATGTCAGTTGGCTTTTCCTAGCTGAGTATTCAGGTCGAGACAGCAGGTGAGGTAGAGAGGGAGAGGGCGAGAGAGAGAGGGAGAGGGAGACAGAGGGTCAAAAACAGCAGGTCTGGGACAAGGTAGCAGGTCCGGGACAAGGTAGCACGTCCGGTGAACAGGACAGGGTTCCATAGCCAGGGACAGCCAGGAGTCATCAGGCCAGGTAGTTCTGAGGCATGGTCCTAGGGCTCAGGTCCTCCGGGAGGGGAGAGAGAGAGCGAGAAAGAGATGGGAGAATTAGAGGGAGCATACTCAAGTTCACACAGGACACCAGATAAGACAGAAAACTTACACCAGATAGGAGAGACTGACCCTACCCCCCCTGCACATTTGATGCTGAGACGGGGCGGGGGGGGGGGGGGGGATTGGGGGACACTGTGGCCCCGTCCGACGATACCCCAGACAGGGCCAACCAGGCAGGATATAACCCCACCCACTTTAATAAAGCACAGCCCCCACACCACTAGAGGGATATCAACAGACCACCAACTTACTACCCTGAGACAAGGCTGAGTATAGCCCACAAAGATCTCCTCCACCGCACGAGCCCGAGGGGGTGCAAAACCGGACAGGAAGATCACGTCTGTGACTCAAACCACTCAAGTCGAGTACAGTGACTGTAGCAGAAAAAAGCCTGGCATGACGTGATGCACCCCTCCTAGCTATGGCATAGAAGAGCACTAGCAAGCCAGTGACTCAACCCCTGTAATAGCGTCAGAGGCAGAGAATCCCAGTGGAGAGAGGGGAGCTGGCCAGGCAGAGACAGCAAGGGCGCTTCATCTTTCCAGTGCTTTGCCGTTCACCTTCGCACCCCTGGGCCAGACTACACTCAATCATATGTGCTACTGAAGAGATGAGTCTTCAGTAAAGACTTAAAGGTCGAGACTGAGTCTGCATCTCTCACAAGGATAGGCAGACCATTCCATAAAAAATGTAGCTCCATAGGAGAAAGCCCTGCCTCCAGCTGGAATATAAGGAGGCCTGCATCTTTTGACGGTAGCGTCATGTAGGTATGTACTGCAGGACCAAATCGGAGAGATACTGTATGTAGGAGCAAGTCCATGTAATGCTGTGTAGGTTAGCAGTAAAATCTTGAAATCAGCCTTAGCCTTAACAGGAAGCCAGAGGTTAGCACTGGAGTAATATGATCATATTTTTTGGTTCTAGTCAAGAATATAGCAGCCGTATCTAGCACTAACTGAAGTTTATTTAGTATTTTATCCGGGTAGCCGGAGAGGAGAGCATTGCAGTAGTTTAATCTAGAAGTGACAAAAGCATGGATTAGCTTTTCTGCATCATTTTTAGACAAGAAGTGTCAGATTTTTGCAATGTTATGAAGATGGAAAAAAGCTACCCAATCAAGATTAATTGTCAGATCAAACAGCAGATCTCTTTGTTTATTGGGACCTAGAACTAGCATCTCTGAGTTTAAAAGTAAAACATTTGCCGCCATCCACTTCCTTATGTCTGAAACACAGGCTTCCAGGCTTCCAGGCTTCCAGGCTAAGCATTTTTTGGTGCTTCACCATGTGTTATCAAAATGTAGAGCTGTGTGTCGTCCGCATAGCAATGAAAGTTGACATTGTGTTTCTGAATGACATCACCAAGAGGTAGAATATATATTGGAAACAATAGTGTTCCTAGAACGGAACCTTGAGGAACACCAAAACTTACCATTGATTTGTCAGAGGACAAACCATCCACAGAGATGAACTGATATATTTTTGACAGATAAGATCTAAACAAAGCAGAAACCTGTCCTTGTAGACCAATTAGGGTTTTCCAATCTCTCCAAAAGAACGTGATCGATGGTGTCTAGGAGCACGAGAACAGATGCAGAGCCTTGGTCTAACGCCATTAAAAGGTAATTTACCACCTTCATGAGTTAGTCCCAGATGGGTTTTCCAATGGAGCCCTCTTTGTCTGGAGAAGTAAATTAACATTTCCAGCGCTGTAGGAGCTGTATCTACTACGCTTTGTTTCAGGACAAACCGGATCACTCAGAGTTCCAATGCAGCAATTGTTTGCTTGCCGAGGATTATAGGCTTGAGGTGGCTTCCTTGATCATGCAGGTCGCCAGCCTACGTAAGAAACTGGGGAAAACGCAGAGTGGAATGCTTACCTTTTCTATGCCTGGACGGCGTTCGTGCATGTTGGATGCATCTCCGTCTTATAGTTTGTCATTATGCGACTGGCCGGTGTTGCCCGGGGTTCATTCGCCATGGAAGCCATCTCCTGCTTCTCCTCCCCCATCTGATAGCGGAGTCGAAGGAGCACAGCAGGAGAAGCATGGCAATCAACGATGGTTGCATGTCACGAGCCGTGGAAGCCGAAGACAGCGGCCTCCCGCGAAGCAGTCTACACTCCCAACCAGATGGCCGGAGCGGATACAAAAAACCAATAGTTTCGCCGCCCTGGAGCCTGATCTTCCTGCACCTTCGTACCTGTGTCTGCAGCCTACTCCTCCTGATGTCGAAGTCAACGTCGGTAACCTTCCATCCCTGCTCTGGATCGAGCAGGGCTTCTTCATCTGTCGGAGGCCTGCACCATCCTGTGAAGTGTGAGAGTGGGCGGATTTCCTCATCCTTCTCGCCAGCCGTGATTTTGGGCAGCTCCATGGTAAGAAATTTGACTGTTCCTGGTGCAACAACAATGTGCTATCCCGGCGCTCGAGTAAATTACATTACTAAGCTGCTCCCGAATGTTCTACGCCAGGACATGGACATCGACTCTATCGTAGTCCAGCTGGGTTTTAATGACATTATGAAGGGCAGCTCTGAACAGTTGAAACTGCATTTCAAAGAGCTGATTGACTCTCTGCTAGACACTAACAAAAGACCCATCATATCTGGCCCTGTGCCCTCTCTGAATCGTGACATTGAACGCTTTAGCAGGATTCTTTCTCTTCACAACTGGCTACGTGATTATTGCAGCTCAATGGGTGTAACTTTTGTTGACAATTTCGATACCTTTTAGAAACAAAACACGTTTTATAAAGAGGATGTGATCCACCCAAATCATTTGGGTTCCTGGATCCTTTTACAGCATTATAAGGCTGCGTTGAGACAATCACTTATCAATGACCCAAGCCCAGCTCAGTTAATCCCTACCTTGTGTCGCTGAGTCATCATAATGCTTTAGCAAATGTACATTATAACATGGGCATTGGTAGACACAATGTAAGTAACCTAATTTATGTCCCTCTAACTGCCCTGAAAGCTTCTGCTGATCCTACAACTATTGTATGCAGCAATCAAGTGTCTATGAACCAGATTTATACTGTTAGCACTGAGGTGGTGTGCCCTAGTAGGAGGTCCACTGTGTGCAGCTCACCCTGCACTAACATAAATAACATGAGAATATCTACTTCTGCTAAGCTTCCCAGTAAAGCAATGAAAACAAGCAAGCATCCCAGAAAAGTGCTCAGAATAGCCCATGTTAACATATGTAGCTTAAGAAACAAGGTTAATTAAATTAATAACTCGCTAGTAACAGATGACATTCATATTCTGACTATCTCTGAAACTTCCTTCGACAATACCTTTGATGATACAGTGGTAGCAATACAAGGTTATAACATTTACAGAAAATATAGAAATGCCAATGGTGGAGGTGTTGCTGTTTATATTCAGAACCACATTCCTGTAAAGCTTAGAGAGGATCTCATGTTAAATACTGTTGAAGTAATATGGCTACAGGTTCATCTGCCTCACCTGAAGCTCATTCTTGTGGGATGCTGCTATAGACCACCAAGTGCTAACAGTCAGTATCTGGATAACATGTGTGAAATGCTTGAAAATGTATGTGATATCAACAGAGAGGTATATTTTCTGGGTTATTTAAATATTGACTGGCTTTCATCAAGCTGCCCACTCAAGAAAAAGCTTCAAACTGTAACCAGTGCCTGCAACCTGGTTCAGGTTATCAGTCAATTTACCAGGGTAGTTACAAACAGCACAGGAATGAAATCATCAACATGTATTGATCACATCTTTACTAATGCTGCAGAAGTGTGTGCCCTCAGGCCTGGAGGGAAGCAAAAGTCATTCCGCTACCTAAGAATAGTAAAGCCCCCTTTACTGGCTCAAATAGCCAACCAATCAGCCTGTTACCAACCCTTAGTAAAGTTTTGGAAAAAATTGTATTTGACCAGATACAGTGCGATATTACAGTACACATTTTAACAACAGCTCGCTTATAGGGAAGGACATTCAACAATCACAGCACTTACACAAATGACTGATAATTGGCTGAGAGAAATTGATAATAAAAGTATTGTGTGAGCTGTTTTGTTAGACTTCAGTGCGGCTTTTGACATTATAGATCATAGTCTGCTGCTGGAAAAACGTATGTGTTTAGGCTTTATACCCCCTGCTATATTGTGGATAAAGAGTTACCTGTCTAACAGAACACAGAGGGTGTTCTTTAATGGAAGCCTCTCCAACATAATCCAGGTAGAATCAGGAATTCCCCAGGGCAGCTGTCTAGGCCCCTTACTTTATTCAATCTTTACTAAAGACATGCCACTGGCTTTGAGTAAAGCCAGAGTGTCTATATGTGCGGATGACTCAACACTATACACTTCAGCTACTACAGTGACTGAAATGACTGCAACACTTAACAAAGAGCTGCAGTTAGTTTCAGAGTGGGTGGCAAGGTATAAGTTTCTCCTAAATATTAAAAAAACTAAAAGCATTGTATTTGGGACCAATCGTTCACTAAACCCTAAACCTCAACAAAATATTGTAATAAATAATATGGAAATTGAGCAAGTTGAGGTGACTAATCTGCTTGGAGTAACCCTGGATTGGAAACTGTCATGGTCAAAACATATTGATACAACAGTAGCTAATATGGGGAGAAGTCTGTCCATAATAAAGCGCTGCTCTACCTTCTTAACAGCACTATCAACAAGGCAGGTCCTACAGGCCCTAGTTTTGTCGCACCTAGACTACTGTTCAGTCATGTGGTCAGGTGCCACAAAGAGGGACTTGGGAAAATTGCAATTGGCTCAGAACAGGGCAGCACGGCTGGCCCTTGGATGTACACAGAGAGCTTACATTAATAATATGCATGTCAATCTCTCCTGGCTCAAAGTAGAGGAGAGATTGACTTCATCACTACTTGTACTTGTGAGAGGTATTTGAAAGTACGACTAGCACACAGCTCAGACACCCATCCATACCCCACAAGACATGCCACCAGTCCAGAACAGACTATGGGAGGCGCACAGTACTACATAGAGCCATGACTACATGGAATCAGATTTAAAAAACAGGTAAAAATACACCTTATGGAACAGGGGGGACTGTGAAGAGACACAAACATAGACACATGCACACACACATGATAACATACGCACTATACACACACGTACACATGGATTTTGTGTTGTAGATATGTGGTAGTGGAGTATGGGCCTGAGGGCACCCACTTAGTGTGTTGTAAATTCTGTAATGAATGTATTGTAAGCCTTGGCAGCAGCTAATGGGGATCCATAATAAATACAAATAAATACAGTCTCAGTACTATGATGGGGTCTAAAACCAGACTGAAGCATTTCGTATACATCATTTGTCTTCAGGAAGGCAGTGAGTTGCTGCGTAAAAGCTTTTTTTTTTAAAGCGGAATGGGAGATTCGATAAAGGTCGATAGTTTTTATTTATTTTCCTGGTCAAGGTTTGGCTTTTTCATGAGAGGCTTTATTACTGCCACTTTTAGTGAGTTTGGTTCACATCCGGAGGATAGGGAGACGTTTATTATGTTCAACATAGGAGGGCCAAGCACAGGAAGGAGCTCGTTCAGTAGTTTAGTTGGAATAGGGTCCAGAAGGCAGCTGGAAGGTCTAGAAGCCATGACTATTTTTGTGAATGTGTCAAGAGATACAGGATTAAGAAACTTTAGTGTCTCCATTGATCCTAGGTCCTGACAGTTCTGTGCAGACTCAGGACAACTTACTTTTGGAGAAATACACATATTCAAAGAGGAGTAACCTTTTCTTCTAAGAAGTTCATGAATTCATCAATACTGAAGTGAAGGCCTCACTTGGGGAATGCTGCTTTTTAGTTAGCTTTGTGACAGTATCAAAAATACATTTGGGATTGTTTTTATTCTTCTCAATCAGGATGGAAAAGTAGGCTGATCGAGTAGCAGTGAGGGCTCTTCAATATTGCACGGCACTGTCTTTCCAAACTAGTCGGAAGACTTCCAGTTTGGTGGATCGCCATTTCCATTCCAGTTTTCTGGAATTTTCTGATTTTCTGGAAGCTTGGAAAGCTTGTTGCAATTGCAAACGTAATAAGATGGTGGTCCGATAGTCCAGGATTATGAGGAAAAACATTTAGACCCACAATATTCATTCCACAGGACAAAACTAGATCCAGGGTATGACTGTGGCTATGCTTAGGTCTGGAGACATATTAGGCAAAACCCAGAGTCGATGATGGCTCCGAAAGCCATTTTGGAGTGGGTCTGTGAACTTTTCCATATGAATATTGAAGTCACCAAAAATGTGAATATTATCTGCCATGACTACAAGGTCCGATAGGAATTCTGTATACGGCCTGTAGTCAGCAGCTATAAAAAGTGATTGAGTATACTGTACTGCAATTAATTTTTTCGTAAATTGAAATTTATCGTAAATGTTAGCAACACCTCTGCCTTCGCGGGATGCGCGGGGGATATGGTCACTAGTGTAACCAGGAGGAGAGGCCTCATTTAACACAGTCAATTCATCAGGCTTAAGCCATGTTTCAGTCAGGCCAATCACATCAAGATTATGATCAGTGATTAGTTCATTGACCATAACTGCCTTGGAAGTGAGGGATCTAACATTAAGTAGCCCTATTATGAGATGTGAGATATCACAATCTCTTTCAATAATGACAGGAATGGAGAAGATCTTTATTCCAGTGAGATTGCTAAGGCGGACACCGCCATGTTTAGTTTTGCCCAACCTAGATCGAGGCACAGATACAGTCTCAATGGGGGATAGCTGAGCTGACTACCCTGACTGTGCTAGTGGCAGACTCCACTAAGCTGTCAGGCTGGCTAACAGCCTGCTGCCTGGCCTGCACCCTGTCTCATTGGGCTGGCTAACAGCCTGCTGCCTGGCCTGCATCCTATCTCATTGTGGAGCTAGAGGAGTTCCGGTCTATGTTGGAAGTGGTAGCCCCCCTCCAGCTAGGATGGAGTCCATCACTCCTCAGTCAGGCCAGGCTTGGTCCTGTAGCACCCCTCCAGCTAGGATGGAGGTCATCACTCCTCAGCAGGCCAGCTGGTCCTGTAGCCGCACACTCCAGCTAGGATGGAGTCCATCACTCCTCAGCAGGCCAGGCTTGGTCCTGTAGCACCCCTCCAGCTAGGATGGAGTCCTCACTCCTCAGCAGGCCAGGCTTGGTCCTGTAGCACCCCCTCCAGCTAGGATGGAGTCCCTCACTCCTCAGCAGGCCAGGCTTGGTCCTGTAGCACCCCTCCAGCTAGGATGGAGTCCATCACTCCTCAGCAGGCCCAGGCTTGGTCCTGTAACACCCCTCCAGCTAGGATGGAGTCCGTCACTCCTCAGCAGGCCAGGCTTGGTCCTGTAGACCCCCTCCAGCTAGGATGGAGTCCATCACTCCTCGAGGCCCGGCTTGGTCCCTTTCCCCCTCCAGCTAGGATGGATCCTCCATCCTCCGAGGGCCCGGCTGGTCCTTTTGCCCCCCCCCAGTAGGTGGAGCCATCACTCCTCAGCAGGCCAGGCTTGGTCCTGTGCCCCCTCCAGTAGGGTGGAAAAACACCTCCCCAGCAGGCCCGGCTTGGTCCTTAGCACCCCCCCAGGATGGAGTCCATCACTCCAAGCACCAGGTTTTCCCGTAGCCCCCCTCCCTAGGAAGTCCAAAAATCCCCACAGGCCCCGGCTTGGTCCCGTAGCCCCCTCCAGTAGGGGGGTCCATCACTCCTCAGAGGCCAGGGTTTTGGGCCTTTCCCCCTCCAGTAGGGGATCCATCACTCCTAGGGCCAGGGGTTGGTCCTTAAACCCCTCCAGCTAGGGATGGAGCCATCACCCCCCCACCACCCCCCCCCCCCAAAAGGGGCCTCACCCCAACCCCCAACCCCCCCCCCCCCCTTCCCCCCCCCCACCCAAAGGGGGAACCCCCTCCCAAATTGGGTTCCCCCCCCCCCCCCACACCCCCCCCCCCCCCCTTTTCACCCCCCCTAGGGAATCCCAATTGCGCCCCACCCCCCTTTTGGGGGTTTTACCCTACACCCCAAATTTTTCCCCCATTTCCCGAAGACACCCCCCAAACCCCGAACTTTTTAAACTTCCCCCCAACCCCCCCCTTTTAAAACCCCCCCAAAGGCTTCCCCCAATTTTGGGGGGGGCCCGGGGCCAACCCCTGGGGGGGAAAAAACCCCCGAAGGGGTCAGAAACCCTTTTCCTGGGAAAACCTTGGAACTCAGCCCCTAAGGGTGGAAGGAGACTAAAGGCCAACCCCGGGGGACCCTTTTCCCCCCCAAAAAACCCCCCTTTCCCCCCCCCTTGACCCCCCCAAACCCGGGTTCCCACCCTCCCCCTTTCTTAGCCCCCCCCCCCAATACCATAAATTCAGCCCGGTTTGGGGCCCTGTACACCCCTCCACTAGGATGGAGTCCATCACTCCTCAGCAGTCAGAGACATTTACCTGCCGGCACTTACTCGATGTAGATTCACAGTCCTCCTAACTGGGAGGGGCCAGGAAATTATAAATATAGATCTCATCACCACCCCCCCCCCCCCCCCCCTCCCCCTTAATTTTACTGTTTCTAGCTAGTTATACGTGATTTATGTTGGCTTGGGGGCCTCTGACCGTTTCATTCTAACATCGTTGGTGCCGATGTGGTAAAATATCCCTATTCATCTACCTTTCCCTTTTAGCCTCGCAGACCCCTTCAGGATTAGCCCTTTACGTAGGGTTTTCAATTTGCCCCGAACTAAAAGGGGGGAGGCTTCGGGTCAGACCCCCGTAATGGGGGAGAACTAGAAGGCCAACCCCGTAAGGGTGGAGGAGAGGGGCCTGGAAGGCCGACCCCCTAACGGGGGAGGGGGACCCCGAGAAGGCTCAGACCCCGTAACGGTGGAGGAGAGACCGAAAGGCTCAGACCCCGTAAAGGGTGGGGAAGAAATGAGAAGGCTCGACCCCGTAAAAAGGGGGGGAGGAGAAAAGACCCCCCGGGGGGGGGAAAGAAGGCTCAGACCCTAACGGGGGGAGGGGAGACCTGAGAAGGCTCAGACCCCCTAACGGTGGAGGGAGAACCTTAAAGGCTCAGACCCCCCAAGGGGGGAGGGGAGACCTGAAAGGCCAGACCCCCGTAACGGTGGGGGGGGAGACTGAGAAGGCTCAACCCCCGAAAGGGTGGAGGAGAACCTGGGGGGTCAAACCCCCCTAAAGGTGGAGGGGAGACTGGAAAGGCCAAACCCCTTAGGGTGGGAGAGACTAGAAGGGCTCGGGGCCCCCTAAATTGGGAGGGAAATTAAAAAACCCCACCCCTGGGGGAGGAAAAATAAGGGTTTAAACCCCACAGGGGGAGGGGAACCAGAAACCAAGGGACTTGGAAAACCAGAAAGCTGCCCCCCAAGGGTTTTGGAAACCTGAAACCAGTACCTAAAAGACCAAGAAGTACAGTGATTGTAAGAAGGGTGTTACTGTAAATTCATGGTAACCTCTTTACAGTGTCTACAGGGCCAAACAGACCAAAAGGACAGTGCACCTATAAGGAAGGGTTATTTATTCATGGTAACCTCTTTACAGTGTCTACAGGGCCAAACAGACCAAAAGGACACCTATAGCATGGTAACCTTTATAAGGAAGGCCCTTAAGGAAGGGTTATTTATTCATGGTAACCTCTTTACAGTGTCTAAGGGCCAAACAGCACCAAAAGGACAGTGCACCTATAAGGAAGGGGTTATTTTATTCATGGGTAACCTCTTTACAGGTCTACAGGGCCAAACCATACCAAAAGGACCAGTCCTATAAGGAAGGGGTTATTGATTCATGGGTAACCTCTTTACAGTGTCGACAGGGCCAAACAGACCAAAGGACACCTATAAGGAAGGGGTTATTTATTCATGGTAACCTCTTTACAGTGTCTACAGGGCCAAACAGACCAAAAGGACACCTATAAGGAAGGGGTTATTTATTCATGGTAACCTCTTTACAGTGTCTACAGGGCCAAACAGACCAAAAGGACACCTATAAGGAAGGGGTTATTTATTCATGGTAACCTCTTTACAGTGTCTACAGGGCCAAACAGACCAAAAGGACACCTATAAGGAAGGGGTTATTTATTCATGGTAACCTCTTTACAGTGTCTACAGGGCCAAACAGACCAAAAGGACACCTATAAGGAAGTGGTTATTTTAGAATGTTGGCACATTGCCAAAATCCTGAAGTATCCCTTTAATACGTGGATACACTAATTTCACAGTATTTGACTGTAATTTCATGGGATTGGTGCAAGCATGTTGGCTGCTAAGTGTTTACACATGATTGTATATTAATGAATATTTGGTGTTTTGGTGTTGGCTTCCAAACTGGCAGTGACTACAGGGCAAAACAGACCAAAAGGACATGGCTAAATGCTCACCCACTTAAGTTTTAAGACTTGCTGCCACTCCAATCTGTCCCCTATACATTTTAAATTGATGGGGCCAGGGCGCTAAAGTGATAGGAATTCAGGGATCTCAGTGAGGAACACTGTATACGGCCTGTAGTTATGGTCAATGAACTAATCACTAAAGTGCATTCGGAAAGTATTCAGATCCCTTGATTTTTTCCACATTTTGTTACGTTACAGCCTTATTCTAAAATTGATTAAATTGTTTTTTTTTTCCCTCATCAATCTACACACAATTCCCCATAATGACAAAACCAAAACAGGTTTAGACAAAAAAAAAAATGAAATATGACATTTACATAAGTATTCAGACCCTTTACTCAGTACTTTGTTGAAGCACCTTTGGCAGCGACTACAGCCTTGAGTCTTCTTGGGTGTGACGCTACAAACTTGGCACACCTGTATTTGGAGAGTTTCTCCCATTCTTCTCTGCAGATCCTCTCAAGCTCTGTCAGGTTGGATAGGGAGCGTTGCTGCACAGCTATTTTCAGGTCTCTCCAGAGATGTTCGATCAGGTTCAAGTCCGGGCTCTGGCTGGGCCACTCAAGGACATTCAGAGACTTGTCCCAAAGCTAATCCTGCGTTGTCTTGGCTGTGTGCTTAGGGTTGTTGTCCTGTTGGAAGATGAACCTTCGCCCCAGTCTGAGGTCCTGAACGCTCTGGAGCAGGTTTTCATCAAGGATCTCTCTGTACTTTGCTCCGTTCATCTTTCCCTCGATCCTAACTAGTCTCCCAGTCCCTGCCGCTGAAAAACATCCCCACAGCATGATGCTGCCACCACCATGCTTCACCGTAGGGATGGTGCCAGGATTCCTCCAGACGTGACGCTTGGCATTCAGGCCAAAGAGTTCAATCTTGGTTTCATCAGACCAGAGAATCTTGTTTCTCATGGTCTGAGAGTCTTTAGGTGCCTTTTGGCAAACTCCAAGTGGGCTGTCATGTGCCTTTTACTGAGGAGTGGCTTCCGTCTGGCCACTCTACCATTAAGGCCTGATTGGTGGAGTGCTTTAGAGATGGTTGTCTTTCTGGAAGGTTCTCCCATCTCCACAGAGAAACTCTAGAACTCTGTCAGAGTGACCATCGGGTTCTTGGTCACCTTCCTGACCAAGGCCCTTCTCCCCCGATTGCTCAGTTTGGCCAGGCGGCCAGCTCTAGGAAGAGTCTTGGTGGTTCCAAACTTCTTCCATTTAAGAATGATGGAGGCCACTGTGTTCTTGGGGACCTTCAATGCTGCAGACATGTTTTGGTACCCTTCCCCAGATCTGTGCCTCGACACAATCCTGTCTCGGAGCTCTACGGACAATTCCTTCGACCTCATGGCTTGGTTTTTGCTCTGACATGCACTTTCAACTGTGGGACCTTATATAGACAGGTGTGTGCCTTTTCAAATCATGTCCAATCAATTGAATTTACCACAGGTGGACTCCAATCAAGTTGTAGAAACATCTCAAGGATGATCAATGGAAACAGGATGCACCTGAGCTCAATTTCGAGTCTCATACCAAGGGTCTGAATACTTATGTAAATACGTATTTCTTTAAATAAATTTTTTTTAAACCTCTTTTCGCTTTGTCATTATGGGGTATTGCGTGTAGATTGCTGAGGATAGTATTTTTAAAATCCATTTTAGAATAAGGCTGTAATGTAACAAAATGTGGAAAAAGTCAAGGGGTCTGAATACTTTTCCGAAGGCACTCTATGTGACGAAATATTTTGCTGTGGGACCAGGAGTTTTACTTAGGGAGCACTGTGCGACCAGGAGTTTTACTTAGGAACACTGTGCGACTAGGAGTTTTACTTAGGGAGCACTGTGCGACTAGGTAAAAAAAGCTCCCAGATGATAATTGTTGTATTGATTAGGCTTCGCTGTTGTTTCCGAGTGTCCAAGAGAAAAAGGTGAGTGCAGATTCAATAGCATGATGGTTACTACAGTGAAAACGGCTTGCGTCTAGCCCAACCAGGTCAAAGGATCGGACCAAAGTGTTGGTCCCATGTTTCTTGAGCTGAAATAAAAGATCCCCGAAACATTTCCATACGCACAAAAAGCGTATTTCTCTCAAATGTTGTGCACAAATTTGTTCACATCCCTGTTAGTGAGCATTTCTCCTTTGCCAAGATAATCTATCCACCTGACAGATGTGGCATATCAAGAAGCTGATTAAACAGCATGATCATTACACAGGTGCACCTTGTGCTGGGGACAATAAAAGGCCACTCTAAAATGTGCAGTTTTGCCACACAACACAATGCCACAGACGTCTCAAGTTTTGAGGGAGCGTGCAATTGGCATGCTGACTGCAGGAATGTCCACCAGAGCTGTTGCCAGAGAATTGAATGTTAATTTCTATATCGTAAGCCACCTCCAATGTCGTTTTTGACAATTCTGCAGTAAGTCCAAACGCCTTACAACCGCAGACCATGTGTATGGCGTCGTGTGGGCGAGCGGTTTGCTGATGTCAACGTTGTGAACAGAGTGCCCCATGGTGGCGGTGGGGATATGGTATGGGCAGGCATAAGATGGTAATTTGAACAGAAATAATGTGACGAGATCCTGAGGCCCATTGTGAGGCCCATGTTTTGTTAAGGTATCTGTAAACAACAGATGCATATCGGTAATGCCAGTCATGTGAAATCCATAGTTTAGGGCCTAATGAATTTATTTCAATTGACTGATTTCCTCAAATGATATGTCACTCAGTACAATCTTTGAAACTGTTGCATGTTGCATTTTCCCACAATGCACTATAATTTACAGTTTGCTGCAGTAAAATGCTTTTTTTTAAACTGTTGATAATACCTAAAATTACCATATAAATTACAGTGTACCTTTACAGGTAAACCAAGGTTCCAACTTCCAACACGTTTTCCACATTAAAAGACGAGGTTATTGTTCTTAGATGCACAAAAATGACATCAATTGGACATTTTTTCAATATCTATGCTCGCTATTGTGACATATTTTTAAAGGGTTCATATGTGGGTTCATGTGTGGAGTTGCAGTCACAAAGATTATACTATAGGTCACAAGATGCTGCATCTGTTCATGTTTTCCTGAATGTGATGTAAGTCAACCTCCCCACTGCTCCTGTAAGCTGTTTATGCTGGTTCTTCTGCTGCTGTTCTCAGAGTAGAACACCACCTCTGACTGGAACCAGCCACCACTTCATTCAGAAAAAAAAACTGTGCATGCGTCGCACGGTTCCGCACAGGGAATGATGCTCTCACGCCACATTGATTCCTGAGTCAAAGGCGAATGATTCTCCCGCCACTCTTCTTCTATCTCCCGTTGTGACAGTTCTCTTATCTTCTCTTATGACTGAAATGTATGGTGGGGAGTTATTTTTTCCATATTCTATCAAAATAGTTTTCATGTATGGGACTGTATAATCTTCTGCTTCAACATCTGACTGACTGCTCCAATAGGATCAGGACAGACGCCAGGGTTCATTAAATGATAAAATGATTGAATGGGGAAACGAAAGGAGATGTGGAAATTGAATGGGACAGACAGACAGAGAGACAGAGAGACAGACAGACAGAGAGACAGAGAGACAGACAGACAGAGAGACAGACAGACAGACAGACAGACAGAGAGACAGAGAGACAGACAGAGAGACAGACAGACAGACAGAGAGACAGACAGACAGAGAGAGAGACAGAGAGACAGACAGACAGAGAGACAGACAGACAGACAGACAGACAGACAGACAGACAGACAGACAGACAGACAGACAGACAGACAGACAGACAGACAGACAGACAGACAGACAGACAGACAGACAGAGAGACAGACAGACAGACAGACAGACGGACAGAGAGACTCCAAGCTTTAACCCTTCAGCTGCTGGAGAGAATAACCGCTCTGTCTCCCGGGGCGACATCTCTTCTCTTGATGTTGTGCGCGCCAGAGCCATATAGATTTATAGATTTTGTTTTACCCTTTGAGCATTAACCATAAAAATGTGCTCCGGAACCTCTGAGAAAACAGGCTGTGGCAGAGACGGATTGCGTCACAGGCACGAGGGCAGGCAGCGAATTTGGAGTTGATGAGGCGATTCATATCAGTGCGTGCAGCATCAGTTCCCGCCATCAATCTCCCCCCTCTCCCTCACGCACCAGCGAGCACAGCAGCCAGCAAGGGCCCTTAATATCACACACACACACACACACACACACACACACACACACACACAGAGAGAATGAGAACCTGAAGGGTCTAGATTTCAGAGAACAGGTTTATTCCCTATTATTGACGGCTACAGTCTACAGTGCCTTCGGAAAATATTCATACACTTTCACTTATTCCACATTTTGTTGTATTACAGACTGATTTCGAAATGGATTAAATCGTATTTTATTTAAATCACTCATCTACACATGATACCCCATAATGACAAAATGACATAAATATCGAATTTACTCCACTGAGTCAATACTTTGTAGAAGCACCTTTAGCGAAAATTACAGCTTTGAGCCGTCTTGGGTATGTCTGTATCGGCTTTGCACATCTGGATTTGGGGATTTTCTCCCATTCTTCCTTGCAGATTTTCTCAAGCTCTGTTAAGTTAGATGGGGAGAGGCGGTGAACAGCAATCTTCAAGTCTTTCCACATATTTTCAATGGGATTCAAGTCTGCGCTTTGGCTGGGCCACTCAAGGACTTTCACATTCTTGTTTTGAAGCCGTTCCAGTGTTGCTTTGGCTGTATGCTTGGGGTCATTGTCCTGTTGGAATGTAAATCTTCACCCCAGTCTAAGGTCGTTTGCACTCTGAAGCAGGTTCTCATCAAGAGCTTGCCTGTATTTGGCTCCATTCATTGTTCCCTCTATCCTTACCAGTCTCCCAGTCCCTGCTCCTCAAAAGCATCCCCATAGCATTATGCTGCCACAATCATGCTTCCCGGTAGGGATGTTAATAGACGGGTGATGAGCTGTGCCTGGTTTTCTCCAGACATAGCACTTTGCTTTCAGGCCAAAGAGTTATAATTTTTGTCTCATCAGACCATAAAATCTTTATGCCAGAGTTTTTCATGTGCCTTTTTGCAAACTCCAGCTGTGCTTTCATGTGCCTTTTTCTCAGGAGTGGCTTCCGTCTGGCCACTCTCCCATAAAGCCCAGATTGGTGAAGTACGGCAGAGTCTGGAAAGTTCCATATTTTTTCAATTTCCCAATGATGCTCTTGGAAACTTTCAACACTCTAGAAATGTGTTTTGTACTTCCCCAGATACAGTGAGGGGGGAAAAAAGTATTTGATCCCCTGTTGATTTTGTACGTTTGCCCACTGACAAAGACATGATCAGTCTATAATTTTAATGGTAGGTTTATTTGAACAGTGAGAGACAGAATAACAACAAAGAATCCAGAAAAACACATGTCAAAAATGTTATAAATTGATTTGCATTTTAATGAGGGAAATAAGTATTTGACCCCTCTGCAAAACATGACTTAGTACTTGGTGGCGAAACCCTTGTTGGCAATCACAGCGGTCAGACGTTTCTTGTAGTTGGCCACCAGGTTTGCACACATCTCAGGAGGGATTTTGTCCCACTCCTCTTTGCAGATCTTCTCCAAGTTATTAAGGTTTCGAGGCTGACGTTTGGCAACTCGAACCTTCAGCTCCCTCCACAGATTTTCTATGGGATTAAGGTCTGGAGACTGGCTAGGCCACTCCAGGACCTTAATGTGCTTCTTCTTGAACCACACCTTTGTTGCCTTGGCCGTGTGTTTTTGGGTCATTGTCATGCTGGAGTACCTATCCACAACCCATTTTCAATGCCCTGGCTGAGGGAAGGAGGTTCATACCCAAGATTTGACGATACATGGCCCCGTCCATCGTCCCTTTGATGCGGTGAAGTTGTCCTGTCCCCTTAGCAGAAAAACACCCCCAAAGCATAATGTTTCCACCTCCATGTTTGACGGTGGGGATGGTGTTCTTGGGGTCATAGGCAGTATTCCTCCTCCTCCAAACATGGCGAGTTGAGTTGATGCCAAAGAGCTTGATTTTGGTCTCATCTGACCACAACACTTTCACCCAGTTCTCCTCTGAATCATTCAGATGTTCATTGGCAAACTTCAGACGGGCCTGTATATGTGCTTTCTTGAGCAAGGGGACCTTGCGGGCGCTGCAAGATTTCAGTCCTTCACGGAGTAGTGTGTTACCAATTGTTTTCTTGGTGACTATGGTCCCAGCTGCCTTGAGATCATTGACAAGATCCTCCCGTGTAGTTCTGGGCTGATTCCTCACCGTTCTCATGATCATTGCAACTCCACGAGGTGAGATCTTGCATGGAGCCCCAGGCCGAGGGAGATTGACAGTTATTTTGTGTTTCTTCCATTTGCGAATAATCGCACCAACTGTTGTCACCTTCTCACCAAGTTGTTTGGCGATGGTCTTGTAGCCCATTCCAGCCTTGTGTAGGTCTACAATCTTGTCCCTGACATCCTTGGAGAGCTCTTTGGTCTTGGCCATGGTGCAGAGTTTGGAATCTGATTGATTGATTGCTTCTGTGGACAGGTGTTTTTTATACAGGTAACAAGCTGAGATTAGGAGCACTCCCTTTAAGAGTGTGCTCCTAATCTCATGTCACGGTTTCGGCCGAGGCTGCTCCTCCTCCTGGTTCGGGCAGGCTTCGGCGGTCGTCGTCCCCGGAGTACTAGCTGCCACCGATCTATGTTTCATGTTCGTTTGGTTTTGTCTGGATGTTGTACACCTGTGTCTTGTTAGTCCTCGTTAGTGTCCTATTTAGTTCTCGTTGTGTGTGTCTGTGTTTGTGTGTGATTGCGCTTCTGTTTCGTGTTGGAGCTACATTTTCCCTCCAGTGTTTTGGAGAGGTTATTTTGCACATGTTTGTGTGCCGTTTGTTTTGTCGCCTGTGTGCGCCGTGTATTCGCCTTCGGGCTTATTGTGCTTCTGTCTTTGATGGCACTAAAGCCTTTGGACAGAGCCTCTGCGTCCTGCGCATGATTCATCCACCACACCCACCTTCAGCACGCCTTGACATCTCAGCTCGTTACCTGTATAAAAGACACCTGGGAGCCAGAAATCTTTCTGATTGAGAGGGGGTCAAATACTTATTTCCCTCATTAAAATTCAAATCAATTTATAACATTTTCGACATGTGTTTTTCTGGATTTTGTTGTTGTTATTCTGTCTCTCACTGTTCAAATAAACCTACCATTAAAATTATAGACTGATCATTTCTTTGTCAGTGGGCAAACGTACAAAATCAGCAGGGGATCAAATACTTTTTTTCCTCACTGTATATGCCTCATTACAGCTACAGTGGGGAGAATAAGTATTTGATACACTGCCGATTTTGCAGGTTTTCCTACTTACAAAGCATGTAGAGGTCTGTAATTTGTATCATAGGTACACTTCAACTGTGAGAGACGGAATCTAAAACAAAAATCCAGAAAATCACATTGTATGATTTTTAAGTAAATAATTTGCATTTTATTGCATGACATAAGTATTTGATCACCTACCAACCAGTAAGAATTCCGGCTCTCACAGACCTGTTAGTTTTTCTTTAAGAAGCCCTCCTGTTCTCCACTCATTACCTGTATTAACTGCACCTGTTTGAACTCGTTACCTGTATAAAAGACACCTGTCCACACACTCAATCAAACTGACTCCAACCTCTCCACAATGGCCAAGACCAGAGAGCTGTGTAAGGACATCAGAGATAAAATTGTAGACCTGCACAAGGCTGGGATGGGCTACAGGACAATAGGCAAGCAGCTTGGTGAGAAGGCAACAACTGTTGGCGCAATTATTACAAAATGGAAGAAGTACAAGATGACGGTCAATCACCCTCGGTCTGGGGCTCCATGCAAGATCTCACCTCGTGGGGCATCTATGATCATGAGGAAGGTGAGGGATCAGCCCAGAACTACACGACAGGACCTGGTCAATGACCTGAAGAGACCACAGTCTCAAAGAAAACCATTAGTATCACACTACGCCGTCATCGATTAAAATCCTGCAGCGCACGGAAGGTCCCCCTGCTCAAGCCAGCGCATGTCCAGGCCCGTCTGAAGTTTGCCAATGACCATCTGGATGATCCAGAGGAGGAATGGGAGAAGGTCATGTGGTCTGATGAGACAAAAATAGAGCTTTTTGGTCTAAACTCCACTCGCCGTGTTTGGAGGAAGAAGAAGGATGAGTACAACCCCAAGAACACCATCCCAACCATGAAGCATGGAGGTGGAAACATCATTATTTGGGGATGCTTTTCTGCAAAGGGGACAGGACGACTGCACCGTATTGAGGGGAGGATGGATGGGGCCATGTATCGCGAGATCTTGGCCAACAACCTCCTTCCCTCAGTAAGAGCATTGAAGATGGGTCGTGGCTGGGTCTTCCAGCATGACAACGACCCAAAACACACAGCCAGGGCAACTAAGGAGTGGCTCCGTAAGAAGCATCTCAAGGTCCTGGAGTGGCCTAGCCAGTCTCCAGACCTGAACCCAATAGAACATCTTTGGAGGGAGCTGAAAGTCTGTATTGCCCAGCGACAGCCTCGAAATCTGAAGGATCTGGAGACGGTCTGTATGGAGGAGTGGGCCAAAATCCCTGCTACAGTGTGTGCAAACCTGGTCAAGACCTACAGGAAACGTATGATCTCTGTAATTGCAAACAAAGGTTTCTGTACCAAATATTAAGTTCAGCTTTTCTGATGTATCAAATACTTAAGTCATGCAATAAAATGCAAATGAATTACTTAAAAATCATACAATGTGATTTTCTGGATTTTTGTCTCTCACAGTTGAAGTGTACCTATGATAAAAAAATTACAGACCTCTACATGCTTTGTAAGTAGGAAAACCTGCAAAATCGGCAGTGTATTAAATACTTGTTCTCCCCACTGTATATCTCAGAGATCTACAGACAATTCCTTGGACTTCATGGTATAGTTTCTACTCTGACATGACCTGTCAACTGTGGGACCTTATATAGACAGGTGTGTTTCTTTCTAAATCATGTCCAAACAATTTAATTGGCCACAGGTGGACTCCAATCAAGTAGTGACATCTCATGGATGATCAAAGGAAATTGGATGCACCTGAGCTCAATTTGAAGTGTCATAGCACTTATGTAAATGAGATATTCAATTTAATCAATTTTGAATTCAGGCTGTAACACAATCAAATTTGGAATAAGTCAAGGATTTCTGGAGTTCAGGCCTTCCTTCATAGCTCAGTCCTTCCTTTATAGTTCAGGCCTTCCTTCATAGCTCAGTCCTTCCTTTATAGTTCAGGCCTTCCTTCATAGCTCAGTCCTTCCTTCATAGCTCAGGCCTTCCTTCATAGCTCAGTCCTTCCTTCATAGTTCAGGCCTTCCTTCATAGCTCAGTCCTTCCTTTATAGTTCAGGCCTTCCTTCATAGCTCAGTCCTTCCTTCATAGCTCAGGCCTTCCTTCATAGCTCAGTCCTTCCTTTATAGTTCAGGCCTTCCTTCATAGCTCAGTCCTTCCTTCATAGCTCAGTCCTTCCTTCATAGTTCAGGCCTTCCTTCATAGCTCAGGCCTTCCTTCATAGCTCAGGCCTTCCTTCATAGCTCAGTCCTTCCTTCATAGTTCAGGCCTTCCTTCATAGCTCAGTCCTTCCTTCATAGCTCAGGCCTTCCTTCATAGCTCAGTCCTTCCTTTATAGTTCAGGCCTTCCTTCATAGCTCAGTCCTTCCTTCATAGCTCAGTCCTTCCTTCATAGTTCAGGCCTTCCTTTCTATGTCTATGTATCTCCCAGTTAACTTGTACTTGTGGCCAGGTTTCCACAAGATAACAAGCCACAAAGTCAAAATTCACTATATCGAAAAAATTTATGAAAATCTGATTTTATAAACAGAAATGGTAGAAATGGGCGTGGTTTATGACTTTGTGGCTGTGTTAACTAGTGACGACCCTGTGGCCAGAAGTGGTTTTGGTCACATTTTATTTGAACAGATGCTGTACAGATGGTCATACTATCAGCAAACTATCTGTTGATAAACAACTGCTTGCTAAGGTTAGGATTAGGGTTAGGATTAAGGTTAAGGGTTAGTAGATAGTCTGTAGAGCATCTACAGATGAACTATCCAAATAAAGTGTTACCGTGCTTTTGAAGCTTCTCCTTGTAGATTTCTGCCAGCTGTTGTCCATTGTGCTGAATCTCCACTTTTGCAGCTATTTTTACATTTTAGTCATTTAGCAGACGCTCTTATCCAGAGTGACTTACAGTTAGTGAGTGCAAACATTTTCATACTGGCCCCCCGTGGGAATCGAACCCACGACCCTGGCGTTGTAAGCGCAATTCTCTACCAACTGAGCTACAGGAGAACTATTCGCTTGTTAGTTTCTGGTCTGGTCACCATAGTGTCCTCACAAAAGATCTATCAAAAGTCATTTCGTTTCCTCTTTATAAAAGGGTAGAGCTGGTACAGAATAGTATTTCAGTGTAGTTTCTATGGTCTAGCCTTTTAGGCCTAGCTAACGTGTCATTGGCGTGTGACTGTTAGTCTTCAGAGTTGCGGAGTAGTGAACTACACGTAGTTCAACTAGTAACTCAACTGCATGTTGCAGTAGCTTGGTGTTAGTTGAACTCAATTCAAATATAGGTAGTGTTTTCAGTTAATTACTTGTTTAGCCATGTAGCGGTGTAGCTAACTACTGGAACTAAACACTACTGTTTTGCCATGTAGCGGTGTAGCTAACTACTGGAACTACACACTATTGTTTTACCATGTAGCGGCATGGGCAATCATTTAGTTTCTGTTTCGGCATCACACCTGCCTCATTCTCACTTGAAACAAATACGTTTTTTGTGTTTAATAAGCTAAATTACATATGACCCCAAAGTGCATTTTGTCGTCTATGACATTTCAGATTTACATATAATAATTTTTCACAAAGTAGTTTGGATGTTTTCATTTGTAACTAAAAGTAAAACTGTATTTTTGAAGGGTAGCTCAATGCCTTTTACACCAGAGTCATGGTGTAAAAAGGGTACGCAGCATCATCTGGATATGTGTGTAACAAAAGTTCAACATTCACCTTGTGCTACCATTTCTGTCAAGCCGTCTACAAATACAGTCTGACGCACACGTTCAATAAATCCAACGTATGAACCACACAGAACGCACTGCAACTGCCTCTGCAAGGCAAACCCAGCGTTCCATTGGAAGTGAATGTACTTCTGGTTCACCAAAAATGCAATGACGCTGTCGGTGTGATCGAGGCGTTTGTGTAGCTTAACTTCTTCTGAGTAGCTTCTCCAACACTGTTAGTCTACCTATAATGATAATACACTAAGGTAGGCTATAGGGAGGGGGGAGAGGAACACTAAGGTAGGCTACAGGGAGAGGGGAGAGGAACACTAAGGTAGGCTACAGGGAGAGGGGAGAGGAACACTAAGGTAGGCTACAGGGAGGGGGAGAGGAACACTAAGGTAGGCTACAGGGAGGGGGAGAGGAACACTAAGGTAGGCTACAGGGAGGGGGGAGAGGAACACTAAGGTAGGCTACAGGGAGGGGGAGAGGAACACTAAGGTAGGCTACAGGGAGGGGGAGAGGAACACTAAGGTAGGCTACAGGGAGGGGGGAGAGGAACACTAAGGTAGACTACAGGGAAGGGGGGAGAGGAACGCTAAGGTAGGCTACAGGGAGGGGGGAGAGGAACACTAAGGTAGGCTACAAGGAGGGGGGAGAGGAACACTAAGGTAGGCTACAGGGAGGGGGAGAGGAACACTAAGGTAGGCTACAGGGAGGGGGGAGAGGAACACTAAGGTAGGCTACAGGGAAGGGGGGAGAGGAACGCTAAGGTAGGCTACAGGGAGGGGGGAGAGGAACACTAAGGTAGGCTACAGGGAGGGGGGAGAGGCACACTAAGGTAGGCTACAGGGAGGGGGGAGAGGAACACTAAGGTAGGCTACAGGGAGGGGGGAGAGGAACACTAAGGTAGGCTACAGGGAGGGGGGAGAGGAACACTAAGGTAGGCTATAGGGAAGGGGGGAGAGGAACACTAAGGTAGGCTACAGGGAGGGGGGAGAGGAACACTAAGGTAGGCTACAGGGAGGGGGAGAGGAACACTAAGGTAGGCTACAGGGAGGGGGGAGAGGAACACTAAGGTAGGCTACAGGGAGGGGGGAGAGGAACACTAAGGTAGGCTACAGGGAGGGGGGAGAGGAACACTAAGGTAGGCTACAGGGATGGGGGAGAGGTACACTAAGGTAGGCTACAGGGAGGGGAGAGAGGAACACTAAGGTAGGATACAGGGAGGGGGAGAGGAACACTAAGGTAGGCTACAGGGAGGGGGGAGAGGAACACTAAGGTAGGCTACAGGGAGGGGAGAGAGGAACACTAAGGTAGGCTACAGGGAGGGGGAGAGGAACACTAAGGTAGGCTACAGGGAGGGGGGGAGAGGAACACTAAGGTAGGTTACAGGGAGGGGGAGAGGAACACTAAGGTAGGCTACAGGGAGGGGGAGAGGAACACTAAGGTAGCTACAGGGAGGGGGAGAGGAACACTAAGGTAGGCTACAGGGAGGGGGAGAGGAACACTAAGGTAGGCTACAGGGAGGGGAGAGAGGAACACTAAGGTAGGCTACAGGGAGGGGGGGAGAGGAACACTAAGGTAGGCTACAGGTAGGGGGGAGAGGAAACACTAAGGTAGGCTACAGGGAGGGGAGAGAGGAACACTAAGGTAGGCTACAGGGAGGGGGGAGAGGAACACTAAGGTAGGCTACAGGGAGGGGGAGAGGAACACTAAGGTAGGCTACAGGGAGGGGGGAGAGGAACACTAAGGTAGGTTACAGGGAGGGGGGAGAGGAACACTAAGGTAGGTTACAGGGAGGGGGGAGAGGAACACTAAGGTAGGCTACAGGGAGGGGGGAGAGGAACACTAAGGTAGGCTACAGGGAGGGGGAGAGGAATACTAAGGTAGGTTACAGGGAGGGGGGAGAGGAACACTAAGGTAGGTTACAGGGAGGGGGAGAGGAACACTAAGGTAGGCTACAGGGAGGGGGGAGAGGAACACTAAGGTAGACTACAGGGAGGGGGGAGGGGGGGAGAGGAACACTAAGGTAGGCTACAGGGAGGGGGGAGAGGAACACTAAGGTAGGCTACAGGGAGGGGGAGAGGAACACTAAGGTAGGCTACAGGGAGGGGTAGAGGAACACTAAGGTAGACTACAGGGAGGGGGAGAGGAACACTAAGGTAGGCTACAAGGAGGGGGGAGAGGAACACTAAGGTAGGCTACAAGGAGGGGGGAGAGGAACACTAAGGTAGGCTACAGGGAGGGGGAGAGGAACACTAAGGTAGGCTACAGGGAGGGGGGAGAGGAACACTAAGGTAGGCTACAGGGAGGGGGGGAGAGGAACACTAAGGTAGGCTACAGGGAGGGGGGAGAGGAACACTAAGGTAGGCTACAGGGAGGGGGGAGAGGAACACTAAGGTAGGCTACAGGGAGGGGGAGAGGAACACTAAGGTAGGCTACAGGGAGGGGGAGAGGAACACTAAGGTAGGCTACAGGGAGGGGGGAGAGGAACACTAAGGTAGACTACAGGGAGGGGGGAGAGGAACACTAAGGTAGGCTACAGGGAGGGGGGAGAGACAGCTACATAGACATCAGAGTGGACAGCAGCTACATAGACATCAGAGTGGACAGCAGCTACATAGACATCAGAGTGGACAGCAGCTACATAGACATCAGAGTGGACAGCAGCTACATAGACATCATCAGAGTGGACAGCAGCTAAATAAAATAGGGAACCACTGGCACATCGAGTGTTGGGATTAATAGACCTTTGTCCTTTATGAAATCTGAGGTGAAAGTCTCTGTAGCCTTATACCATATACCCAACATTCACTGTCCAAACACAGCATTGACTCACACTAACCATATACCCAACATTCACTGTCCTAACACAGCATTGACTCACACTAACTATATACCCAGCCCTCACTGTCCTAACACAGCATTGACTCAAACTAAATATATACCCAGCCCTCACTGTCCTAACACAGGATTGACTCACACTAACCATATACCCAACATTCACTGTCCTAGCACAGCATTGACTCACACTAACCATATACCCAGCCCTCACTGTCCTAACACAGCATTGACTCACACTAACCATATACCCAACATTCACTGTCCTAGCACAGCATTGACTCACACTAACTATATACCCAACATTCACTGTCCTAACACAGCATTGACTCACACTAACCATATACCCAACATTCACTTTCCAAACACATTATTGACTCACGCTAACCATATACCCAACATTCACTGTCCTAACACAGCATTGACTCACACTAACCATATACCCAACATTCACTGTCCAAACACAGCATTGACTCACACTAACCATATACCCAACATTCACTGTCCTAACACAGCATTGACTCACACTAACTATATACTCAGCCCTCACTGTCCTAACACAGCATTGACTCACACTAACTATATACCCAACATTCACTGTCCAAACACAGCATTGACTCACACTAACTATATACCCAGCCCTCACTGTCCTAACACAGCATTGACTCACACTAACCATAGACCCAACATTCACTGTCCTAACACAGCATTGACTCACACTAACCATATACACAACATTCACTGTCCAAACACAGCATTGACTCACACTAACCATATACCCAACATTCACTGTCCTAGCACAGCATTGACTCACACTAACCATATACCCAACATTCACTGTCCTAACACAGCATTGACTCACACTAACCATATACCCAACATTCACTGTCCTAACACAGCATTGACTCACACTAACCATATACCCAACACTCACTGTCCTAACACAGCATTGACTCACACTAACTATATACTCAGCCCTCACTGTCCTAACACAGCATTGACTCACACTAACCATATACCCAACATTAACTGTCCAAACACAGCATTGACTCACACTAACCATATACCCAACATTCACTGTCCAAACACAGCATTGACTCACACTAACCATATACCCAACATTCACTGTCCTAACACAGCATTGACTCACACTAACCATATACCCAACACTCACTGTCCTAACACAGCATTGACTCACACTAACTATATACTCAGCCCTCACTGTCCTAACACAGCATTGACTCACACTAACCATATACCCAACATTAACTGTCCAAACACAGCATTGACTCACACTAACCATATACCCAACATTCACTGTCCAAACACAGCATTGACTCACACTAACCATATACCCAACATTCACTGTCCTAACATAGCATTGACTCACACTAACCATATACCCAGCCCTCACTGTCCTAACACAGCATTGACTCACACTAACCATATACCCAACATTCACTGTCCAGACACAGCATTGACTCACACTAACCATATACCCAACATTCACTGTCCAAACACAGCATTGACTCACACTAACCATATACCCAACATTCACTGTCCAAACACAGCATTGACTCACACTAACCATATACCCAACATTCACTGTCCAAACACAGGATTGACTCACACTAACCATATACCCAGCCCTCACTGTCCTAACACAGCATTGACTCACACTAATCATATACCAAACATTCACTGTCCTAGCACAGCATTGACTCACACTAACCATATACCCAACATTCACTGTCCTAACACAGCATTGACTCACACTAACCATATACCCAACATTCACTGTCCTAACACAGCATTGACTCACACTAACCATATACCCAACATTCACTGTCCAAACACAGCATTGACTCACACTAACCATATACCCAACATTCACTGTCCAAACACAGCATTGACTCACACTAACCATATACCCAACATTCACTGTCCAAACACAGCATTGACTCACACTAACCATATACCCAACATTCACTGTCCTAACACAGCATTGACTCACACTAACCATATACCCAACATTCACTGTCCAAACACAGCATTGACGCACACTAACCATATACCCAACATTAAACACAGCATTGACTCACACTAACCATATACCCAACATTCACTGTCCAAACACAGCATTGACTCACACTAACCATATACCCAACATTCACTGTCCAAACACAGCATTGACTCACACTAACCATATACCCAACATTCACTGTCCAAACACAGCATTGACTCACACTAACCATATACCCAACATTCACTGTCCAAACACCAGCATTGACTCACACTAACCATATACCCAACATTCACTGTCCAAACACAGCATTGACTCACACTAACCATATACCCAACATTCACTGTCCTAACACAGCATTGACTCACACTAACCATATACCCAACATTCACTGTCCTAGCACAGCATTGACTCACACTAACTATATACCCAACATTCACTGTCCAATAACAGCATTGACTCACACTAACCATATACCCAGCCCTCACTGTCCTAACACAGCATTGACTCACACTAACTATATACCCAACATTCACTGTCCAATAACAGCATTGACTCACACTAACCATATACCCAACATTCACTGTCCTAACACAGCATTGACTCACACTAACCATATACCCAACATTCACTGTCCTAACACAGCATTGACTCACACTAACTATATACCCAACATTCACTGTCCTAACACAGCATTGACTCACACTAACCATATACCCAACATTCACTGTCCCAAACACAGCATTGACTCACACTAACCATATACCCAACATTCACTGTCCAAACACAGCATTGACTCACACCAACCATATACCCAGCCCTCACTGTCCTAACACAGCATTGACTCACACTAACTATATACCCAACATTCACTGTCCTAACACAGCATTGACTCACACTAACTATATACCCAACATTCACTGTCCAAACACAGCATTGACTCACACTAACTATATACCCAACATTCACTGTCCTAACACAGCATTGACTCACACTAACCATATACCCAGCCCTCACTGTCCTAACACAGCATTGACTCACACTAACCATATACCCAACATTCACTGTCCTAGCACAGCATTGACTCACACTAACCATATACCCAACATTCACTCTCCTAACACAGCATTGACTCACACTAACCATATACCCAACATTCACTGTCCAAACACAGCATTGACTCACACTAACCATTTACCCAACATTCACTGTCCAAACACAGCATTGACTCACACTAACCATATACCCAACATTCAATGTCCTAACACAGCATTGACTCACACTAACCATATACCCAACATTCACTGTCCTAGCACAGCATTGACTCACACTAACTATATACCCAACATTCACTGTCCAATAACAGCATTGACTCACACTAACCATATACCCAGCCCTCACTGTCCTAACACAGCATTGACTCACACTAACTATATACCCAACATTCACTGTCCAATAACAGCATTGACTCACACTAACCATATACCCAACATTCACTGTCCTAACACAGCATTGACTCACACTAACCATATACCCAACATTCACTGTCCTAACACAGCACTGACTCACACTAACTATATACCCAACATTCACTGTCCTAACACAGCATTGACTCACACTAACCATATACCCAACATTCACTGTCCAAACACAGCATTGACTCACACTAACCATATACCCAACATTCACTGTCCAAACACAGCATTGACTCACACCAACCATATACCCAGCCCTCACTGTCCTAACACAGCATTGACTCACACTAACTATATACCCAACATTCACTGTCCTAACACAGCATTGACTCACACTAACTATATACCCAACATTCACTGTCCAAACACAGCATTGACTCACACTAACTATATACCCAACATTCACTGTCTTAACACAGCATTGACTCACACTAACCATATACCCAGCCCTCACTGTCCTAACACAGCATTGACTCACACTAACCATATACCCAACATTCACTGTCCTAGCACAGCATTGACTCACACTAACCATATACCCAACATTCACTGTCCTAACACAGCATTGACTCACACTAACTATATACCCAACATTCACTGTCCAAACACAGCATTGACTCACACTAACCATATACCCAACATTCACTGTCCAAACACAGCATTGACTCACACTAACCATATACCCAACATTCACTGTCCAAACACAGCATTGACTCACACTAACCATATACCCAACATTCACTGTCCTAACACAGCATTGACTCACACTAACCATATACCCAACATTCACTGCCCTAACACAGCATTGACTCACACTAACCATATACTCAGCCCTCACTGTCCAAACACAGCATTGACTCACACTAACCATATACCCAACATTCACTGTCCTAACACAGCATTGACTCACACTAACCATATACCCAACATTCACTTTCCAAACACATTATTGACTCACACTAACCATATACCCAACATTCACTGTCCTAACACAGCATTGACTCACACTAACCATATACCCAACATTCACTGTCCAAACACAGCATTGACTCACACTAACCATATACCCAACATTCACTGTCCTAACACAGCATTGACTCACACTAACTATATACTCAGCCCTCACTGTCCTAACACAGCATTGACTCACACTAACTATATACCCAACATTCACTGTCCAAACACAGCATTGACTCACACTAACTATATACCCAGCCCTCACTGTCCTAACACAGCATTGACTCACACTAACCATAGACCCAACATTCACTGTCCTAACACAGCATTGACTCACACTAACTATATACCCAACATTCACTGTCCAAACACAGCATTGACTCACACTAACTATATACCCAACATTCACTGTCTTAACACAGCATTGACTCACACTAACCATATACCCAGCCCTCACTGTCCTAACACAGCATTGACTCACACTAACCATATACCCAACATTCACTGTCCTAGCACAGCATTGACTCACACTAACCATATACCCAACATTCACTGTCCTAACACAGCATTGACTCACACTAACTATATACCCAACATTCACTGTCCAAACACAGCATTGACTCACACTAACCATATACCCAACATTCACTGTCCAAACACAGCATTGACTCACACTAACCATAGACCCAACATTCACTGTCCTAACACAGCATTGACTCACACTAACCATATACACAACATTCACTGTCCAAACACAGCATTGACTCACACTAACCATATACCCAACATTCACTGTCCTAGCACAGCATTGACTCACACTAACCATATACCCAACATTCACTGTCCTAACACAGCATTGACTCACACTAACCATATACCCAACATTCACTGCCCTAACACAGCATTGACATACACTAACCATATACCCAACATTCACTGTCCTAACACAGCATTGACTCACACTAACCATATACCCAACACTCACTGTCCTAACACAGCATTGACTCACACTAACTATATACTCAGCCCTCACTGTCCTAACACAGCATTGACTCACACTAACCATATACCCAACATTCACTGTCCAAACACAGCATTGACTCACACTAACCATATACCCAACATTCACTGTCCAAACACAGCATTGACTCACACTAACCATATACCCAACATTCACTGTCCTAACATAGCATTGACTCACACTAACCATATACCCAGCCCTCACTGTCCTAACACAGCATTGACTCACACTAACCATATACCCAACATTCACTGTCCAGACACAGCATTGACTCACACTAACCATATACCCAACATTCACTGTCCAAACACAGCATTGACTCACACTAACCATATACCCAACATTCACTGTCCAAACACAGCATTGACTCACACTAACCATATACCCAACATTCACTGTCCAAACACAGGATTGACTCACACTAACCATATACCCAGCCCTCACTGTCCTAACACAGCATTGACTCACACTAATCATATACCAAACATTCACTGTCCTAGCACAGCATTGACTCACACTAACCATATACCCAACATTCACTGTCCTAACACAGCATTGACTCACACTAACCATATACCCAACATTCACTCTCCTAACACAGCATTGACTCACACTAACCATATACCCAACATTCACTGTCCAAACACAGCATTGAATCACACTAACCCATATACCCAACCATTCACTGTCCAAACACAGCATTGACTCACACTAACCATTATACCCAACATTCACTGTCCAAACACAGCATTGACTCACACTAACCATATTACCCAACATTCACTGTCCTAACACAGCATTGACTCACACTAACCATATACCCAACATTCACTGTCCAAACCACAGCATTGACTCACACTAACCATATACCCAACATTCACTGTCCAAACACAGCATTGACTCACACTAACCCATATACCCAACATTCACTGTCCAAACACAGCATTGACTCAAACTAACCATATACCCAACATTCACTGTCCAAACACAGCATTGACTCACACTAACCATATACCCAACATTCACTGTCCAAACACAGCATTGACTCACACTAACCATATACCCAACATTCACTGTCCAAACACAGCATTGACTCACACTAACCATATACCCAACATTCACTGTCCAAACACAGCATTGACTCACACTAACCATATACCCCAACATTCACTGTCCTAACCACAGCATTGACTCACACTAACCATATACCCAACATTGACTGTCCTAGCACAGCATTGACTCACATAACTATATACCCAAACATTCACTGTCCAATAACAGCATTGACTCACACTAACCATATACCCAGCCCTCACTGTCCTAACACAGCATTGACTCACACTAACTATATACCCAACATTCACTGTCCAATAACAGCATTGACTCACACTAACCATATACCCAACATTCACTGTCCTAACACAGCATTGACTCACACTAACTATATACCCAACATTCACTGTCCTAACACAGCATTGACTCACACTAACTATATACCCAACATTAACTGTCCTAACACAGCATTGACTCACACTAACCATATACCCAACATTCACTGTCCAAACACAGCATTGACTCACACAAACCATATACCCAACATTCACTGTCCAAACACAGCATTGACTCACACCAACCATATACCCAGCCCTCACTGTCCTAACACAGCATTGGCTCACACTAACTATATACCCAACATTCACTGTCCTAACACAGCATTGACTCACACTAACTATATACCCAACATTCACTGTCCAAACACAGCATTGACTCACACTAACTATATACCCAACATTCACTGTCCTAACACAGCATTGACTCACACTAACCATATACCCAGCCCTCACTGTCCTAACACAGCATTGACTCACACTAACCATATACCCAACATTCACTGTCCTAGCACAGCATTGACTCACACTAACCATATACCCAACATTCACTGTCCTAACACAGCATTGATTCACACTAACTATATACCCAACATTCACTGTCCAAACACAGCATTGACTCACACTAACCATATACCCAACATTCACTGTCCAACACAGCATTGACTCACACTAACCATATACCCAACATTCACTGTCCAAACACAGCATTGACTCACACTAACCATATACCCAACATTCACTGTCCAACACAGCATTGACTCACACTAACCATATACCCAACATTCACTGCCCTAACACAGCATTGACTCACACTAACCATATACTCAGCCCTCACTGTCCTAACACAGCATTGACTCACACTAACCATATACCCAACATTCACTGCCCTAACACAGCATTGACTCACACTAACCATATACTCAGCCCTCACTGTCCAAACACAGCATTGACTCACACTAACCATATACCCAACATTCACTGTCCAAACACAGCATTGACTCACACTAACCACTCTTGCTACCTACTGTGTGCTAGCTTGCTTATAAAACTGCCCAGCAACAGGACTGTCACCCGCTGAGACATAATTTCCCCTGCCTATAACATCAATCAGTCCAATAATTCACCAGCTTTACATTAGTGATTATTAGAGCTCTGTGACGTTTCCGCTAGTCCCACTACACAGCTTGTAATTAGGGACAGACAAAGCCAGTCCTGCCCGCCGCTGGTTCAAAAAGCTGTTACAAACCCACTGACACAGACCCACACATTATTATTATTATTATTATTATTATTTTGTTTATTTTTTGGGGGTTATTATGCAGATATATTGTAGCTTCCATCACTGCATCATTTCCAATCCCCCATATACAGTGAGGGAAAAAAGTATTTGATCCCCTGCTGATTTTGTACGTTTGCCCACTGACAAAGAAATGATCAGTCTATAATTTTAATGGTAGGTTTATTTGAACAGTGAGAGACAGAATAACAACAAAAAAATCCAGAAAAACGCATGTCAAAAATGTTAATTTTAGCAGACACTCTTATCCAGAGCGACTTACAGGAGCAATTAGGGTTAAGTGCCTTGCTCAAGGGCACATCGACAGAATTTTCAACTAGTCGGCTCGGGGATTAGAACCAGCAACCTTTCGGTTACTGGCACAATGCTCTTAACCACTAAGCTACCTGCAACCAATGCAAATTGATTTGCATTTTAGTGAGGGAAATAAGTATTTGACCCCTCTGCAAGACATGACTTAGTACTTGGTGGCAAAACCCTTGTTGGCAATCACAGAGGTCAGACATTTCTTGTAGATGGCCACCAGGTTTGCACACATCTCAGGAGGAATTTTGTCCCACTCCTCTTTGCAGATCTTCTCCAAGTCATTAAGGTTTCGAGGCTGATGTTTGGCAACTCGAACCTTCAGCTCCCTCCACAGATGTTCTATGGGATTAAGGTCTGGAGACTGGCTAGGCCACTCCAGGACCTTAATGTGCTTCTTCTTGAGCCACTCCTTTGTTGCCTTGGCCGTGTGTTTTGGGTAATTGTCATGCTGGAATACCCATCCACGACCCATTTTCAATGCCCTGGCTGAGGGAAGGAGGTTCTCACCCAAGATTTGATGATACATGGCCCCGTCCATCGTCCCTTTGATGCGGTGAAGTTGTCCTGTCCCCTTAGCTGAAAAACACCCCCAAAGCATAATGTTTCCACCTCCATGTTTGACGGTGGGGATGGTGTTCTTGGGGTCATAGGCAGCATTCCTCCTCCTCCAAACACGGTGAGTTGAGTTGATGCCAAAGAGCTCGATTTTGGTCTCATCTGACCACAACACTTTCACCTAGTTCTCCTCTGAAACATTCTGATGTTCATTGGCAAACTTCAGACGGACATGTATATGTGCTTTCTTGAGCAGGGGGACCTTGCGGGCGCTGCAGGATTTCAGTCCTTCACGGCGTAGTGTGTTACCAATTGTTTTCTTGGTGACTATGGTCCCAGCTGCCTTGAGATCATTGACAAGATCCTCCCGTGTATTTCTGGGCTGATTCCTCACCGTTCTCATGATCATTGCAACTCCACGAGGTGAGATCTTGCATGGAGCCCCAGACCGAGGGTGATTGACCGTCATCTTGAACTTCTTCCATTTTCTAATAATTGCGCCAACAGTTGTTGCCTTCTCACCAAGCTGTTTGCCTATTGTCCTGTAGCCCATCCCAGCCTTGTGCAGGTCTACAATTTTATCCCTGATGTCCTTACACAGCTCTCTGGTATTGGCCATTGTGGAGAGGTTGGAGTCTGTTTGATTGAGTGTGTGGACAGGTGTCTTTTATACAGGTAACGAGTTCAAACAGGTGCAGTTAATACAGGTAATGAGTGGAGAACAGGAGGGCTTCTTAAAGAAAAACTAACATGTCTGTGAGAGCCGGAATTCTTACTTGTTGGTAGGTGATCAAATACTTATGTCATGCAATAAAATGCAAATTAATTACTTAAAAATCATACAATGTGATTTTCTGGATTTTTGTTTTAGATTCCTCTCACAATTGAAGTGTACCTATGATAAAAAATTACCTCTACATGCTTTGTAAGTAGGAAAACCTGCAAAATCGGCAGTGTATCAAATACTTGTTCTCCCCACTGTATATATATATATATATATATATATATATATATATATATATATATATATATATATAACTCGTGGAGTTGCAATGATCATGAGAACGGTGAGGAATCAGCCTAGAAATACACAGAAAACCACTACTAAAGGACACCAATAAGAAGAAGAGACTTGCTTTGGCCAAGAAACACAAGCAATGGACATCGGACCGGTGGAAATCTGTCCTTTGGTCTGATGAGTCCAAATGTGAGATTTTTGGTTCCAACCGCCGTGTCTTTGTGAGACGCAGAGTAGGTGAACGGATGATCTCTGCATGTGTGGTTCCCACTGTGAAGCATGGAGGAGGAGGTGTGATGGTGTTGGGGTGCTTCGCTGGTGACACTGTCTGTGATATTTTCCCCCAACCCAACTAGCCCTCCCCTTAATTGGAGTAAACTAATGGACAACTACACTTAGGCTTCTACTTCCAGTTTATACATTTTACAGACAATATATTTTACATTAGTTATCTTTTGTTTGTTTTTAGTCCCATCCTTCAGCTACCCTCAACCCCTCCCAGATTGATTTCTACTTTGCCATATATTTTTCAACTGTGCTGTGATGTTTCACAAAATTCTGAACCTTTCTATTCTCATAGTTTCTACAGAATGTAAATTAAAGATAAACATTTTTGCTAAGAGTATTATTATATTATTGATCGATTGACTATGACTTTTCAAATCACCCAGAAGTGCTATTTGCAGAGTTAGTTCCAGGTAAATGTTACAATTCTTCAGCCATTCCTGAACCTGCGACCAAAAACAAGCTACATATGGACATAACCAAAACAAATGATCTAATGATTCTGTCTCTTCACAGCAAAATCTGTAACAGTGTGTGAAAACCTTGTGAAGATTTACAGAAAATGTTTGACCTGTGTCATTGCCAACAAAGGGTATATAACAAAGTATTGAGAAACTTTTGTTATTGACCAAATACTTATTTTCCACCATAATTTGCAAATAAATTCATAAAAAATCCTACAATGTGATTTTCTGGAATTTTTTTCTCTCATTTTGTCTGCGGTGTAGCTAACTACTGGAACTACACACTACTGTTTTACCATGTAGCGCTGTAGCTAACTACTGGAACTACACACTACTGTTTTACCATGTAGCGGTGTAGCTAACTACTGGAACTACACACTACTGTTTTACCATGTAGCGGTGTAGCTAACTACTGGAACTACACACTACTGTTTTACCATGTAGCGGTGTAGCTAACTACTGGAACTACACACTACTATTTTACCATGTAGCGGTGTAGCTAACTACTGGAACTACACACTACTGTTTAGCCATGTAGCGGTGTAGCTAACTACTGGAACTACACACTACTGTTTTACCATGTAGCGGTGTAGCTAACTACTGGAACTACACACTACTGTTTTAACCATGTAGCGGTGTAGCTAACTACTGGAACTACACACTACTGTTTTACCATGTAGCGGTGTAGCTAACTACTGGAACTGCACACTACTGTTTTTAACATGTAGCGGTGTAGCTAACTACTGGAACTACACACTACTGTTTTAACCATGTAGCGGTGTAAGCTAACTATGGAACTACACACTACTGTTTTACCATGTAGCGGTGTAGCTAACTACTGGAACTACACACTACTGTTTTACCATGTAGCGGTGTAGCTAACTACTGGAACTACACACTACTGTTTTACCATGTAGCGGTGTAGCTAACTACTGGAACTACACACTACTGTTTTACCATGTAGCGGCATGGGCAATCATTTAGTTTCTGTTTCGGCATCACAACTGCCTCATTCTCACTTGAAACAAATACTTTTTTGTGTTTAATAAGCTAAATTAAATATGACCCCAAAGTGCACTTTGTCGTCTATGACATTTCAGATTTACATATAATAATTTTTCACAAAGTAGTTTGGATTTTGTCATTTGTAACTAAAAGTAAAACTGTATTTTTGAAGGGTAGCTCAATGCCTTTTACACCAACACTAAGGTACACTAAGGTAGGCTACAGGGAGGGGGGAGAGGAACACTAAGGTAGGCTACAGGGAGGGGGGAGAGGAACACTAAGGTAGGCTACAGGGAGGGGGAGAGGAACACTAAGGTAGAATACAGGGAGGGGGGAGAGGAACACTAAGGTAGGCTACAGGGAGGGGGGAGAGGAACACTAAGGTAGGCTACAGGGAGGGGGAGAGGAACACTAAGGTAGAATACAGGGAGGGGGGAGAGGAACACTAAGGTAGGCTACAGGGAGGGGGGAGAGGAACGCTAAGGTAGGCTACAGGGAGGGGGGAGAGGAACACTAAGGTAGACTACAGGGAGGGGGAGAGGAACACTAAGGTAGGCTACAGGGAGGGGGGGAGAGGAACACTAAGGTAGGCTACAGGGAGGGGGGAGAGGAACGCTAAGGTAGGCTACAGGGAGTGGGGAGAGGAACACTAAGGTAGGCTACAGGGATGGGGAGAGGTACACTAAGGTAGGCTACAGGGAGGGGGGGAGAGGAACACTAAGGTAAGCTACAGGGAGGGGGGAGAGGAACACTAAGGTAGGCTACAGGGAGGGGGGAGAGGAACACTAAGGTAGTTTACAGGGAGGGGGGGAGAGGAACACTAAGGTAGGCTACAGGGAGGGGGAGAGGAACACTAAGGTTAGGCTACAGGGAGGGGGGAGGGGGGAGAGGAACACTAAGGTAGGCTACAGGGAGGGGGGAGAGGAACACTAAGGTAGGCTACAGGGAGGGGTGAGAGGAATACTAAGGTAGGCTACAGGGAAGGGGGGAGAGGAAACACTAAGGTAGGCTACAGGGAGGGGAGAGGAACACTAAGGTAGGCTACAGGGAGGGGGGAGAGGAACACTAAGGTAGGCTACAGGGAGGGGGGGATAGGAACACTAAGGTAGGCTACAGGGAGGGGGAGAGGAACACTAAGGTAGGGCTACAGGGAGGTGGGAGAGGAACACTAAGGTAGGCTACAGTGGAAGGGGGGAGAGGAACACTAAGGTAGGCTACAGGGAGGGGGGAGAGGAACACTAAGGTAGGCTACAAGGAGGGGGGAGAGGAACACTAAGGTAGGCTACAGGGAGGGGGGGAGGACCACTAGGTAGGCTACAGGGCGGGGGGAGAGGAACACTAAGGTAGACTACAGGGAGGGGGGAGAGGAACACTAAGGTAGGCTACAGGGATGGGGGAGAGGAACACTAAGGTCGGCTACAGGGAGGGGGGAGAGGAACACTAAGGTAGGCTACAGGGAGGGGAGAGGAACACTAAGGTAGGCTACAGGGAGGGGGGAGAGGAACACTAAGGTAGGCTACAGGGAGGGGGGGAGAGGAACACTACGGTAGGCTACAGGGAGGGGGGAGAGGGGGAGAGGGAAAACACTAAGGTAGGCTACAGGGAGGGGGAGAGGAACACTAAGGTAGGCTACAGGGAGGGGGGAGAGGAACACTAAGGTAGGCTACAGGGAGGGGGGAGAGGAACACTAAGGTAGGCTACAGGGAGGGGGGAGAGGAACACTAAGGTAGGCTACAGGGAGGGGGGAAGGAGGGAGAAGGAACCACTAAGCGTAGACTACAGGGAGGGGGGAGGGCTACAGGGAGGGGGAGAGGAACACTAAGCACAGCAGCTACATAGACATCAGAGTGGACAGCAGCTACATAGACATCAGAGTGGACAGCAGCTACATAGACATCAGAGTGGACAGCAGCTACATAGACATCAGAGTGGACAGCAGCTACATAGACATCAGAGTGGACAGCAGCTACATAGACATCAGAGTGGACAGCAGCTAAATAAAATAGGGAACCACTGGCACATCGAGTGTTGGGATTAATAGACCTTTGTCCTTTATGAAATCTGAGGTGAAAGTCTCTGTAGCCTTATACCATATACCCAACATTCACTGTCCAAACACAGCATTGACTCACACTAACTATATACCCAACATTCACTGTCCAAACACAGCATTGACTCACACTAACCATATACCCAACATTCACTGTCCAAACACAGCATTGACTCACACTAACTATATACCCAGCCCTCACTGTCCAAACACAGCATTGACTCACACTAACTATATACCCAGCCCTCACTGTCCTAACACAGCATTGACTCACACTAACCATATACCCAACATCACTGTCCTAACACAGCATTGACTCACACTAACCATATACCCAGCCCTCACTGTCCAAACACAGCATTGACTCACACTAACTATATACCCAACATTCACTGTCCTAACACAGCATTGACTCACACTAACCATATACCCAGCCCTCACTGTCCTAACACAGCATTGACTCACACTGACTATATACCCAGCCCTCACTGTCCAAACACAGCATTGACTCACACTAACTATATACCCAACATTCACTGTCCAAACACAGCATTGACTCACACTGACTATATACCCAGCCCTCACTGTCCAAACACAGCATTGACTCACACTAACCATATACCCAACATTCACTGTCCAAACACAGCATTGACTCACACTAACTATATACCCAACCCTCACTGTCCAAACACAGCATTGACTCACACTAACCATATACCCAGCCCTCACTGTCCAAACACAGCATTGACTCACACGAACTATATACCCAACATTCACTGTCCAAACACAGCATTGACTCACACTAACTATATACCCAACATTCACTGTCCTAACACAGCATTGACTCACACTAACTATATACCCAGCCATCACTGTCCTAACACAGCATTGACTCACACTGACTATATACCCAGCCCTCACTGTCCAAACACAGCATTGACTCACACTAACCATATACCCAGCCCTCACTGTCCAAACACAGCATTGACTCACACGAACTATATACCCAACATTCACTGTCCAAACACAGCATTGACTCACACTGACTATATACCCAGCCCTCACTGTCCTAACACAGCATTGACTCACACTAACTATATACCCAGCCCTCACTGTCCTAACACAGCACTGACTCACACTAACCATATACCCAGCCCTCACTGTCCAAACACAGCATTGACTCACACTAACTATATACCCAACATTCACTGTCCAAACACAGCATTGACTCACACTGACTATATACCCAGCCCTCACTGTCCTAACACAGTATTGACTCACACTAACTATATACCCAACCCTCACTGTCCAAACACAGCATTGACTCACACTAACCATATACCCAACATTCACTGTCCAAACACAGCATTGACTCACACTAACTATATACCCAACCCTCACTGTCCAAACACAGCATTGACTCACACTAACCATATACCCAGCCCTCACTGTCCAAACACAGCATTGACTCACACGAACTATATACCCAACATTCACTGTCCAAACACAGCATTGACTCACACTGACTATATACCCAGCCCTCACTGTCCTAACACAGCATTGACTCACACTGACTATATACCCAGCCCTCACTGTCCAAACACAGCATTGACTCACACTAACTATATACCCAACATTCACTGTCCTAACACAGCATTGACTCACACTGACTATATACCCAACCCTCACTGTCCAAACACAGCATTGACTCACACTAACTATATACCCAGCCCTCACTGTCCAAACACAGCATTGACTCACACTAACCATATACCCAACATTCACTGTCCTAACACAGCATTGACTCACACTGACTATATACCCAACCCTCACTGTCCTAACACAGCATTGACTCACACTAACCATATACCCAACATTCACTGTCCAAACACAGTATTGACTCACAATAACTATATACCCAACATTCACTGTCCTAACACAGCATTGACTCACACTAACTATATACCCAACATTCACTGTCCAAACACAGCATTGACTCACACTAACTATATACCCAGCCCTCACTGTCCTAACACAGGATTGACTCACACTAACCATATACCCAACATTCACTGTCCTAGCACAGCATTGACTCACACTAACCATATACCCAACATTCACTGTCCTAACACAGCATTGACTCACACTAACCATATACCCAACATTCACTGTCCTAACACAGCATTGACTCACACTAACCATATACCCAACATTCACTGTCCTAGCACAGCATTGACTCACACTAACTATATACCCAACATTCACTGTCCAATAACAGCATTGACTCACACTAACCATATACCCAACATTCACTGTCCTAACACAGCATTGACTCACACTAACCATATACCCAACATTCACTGTCCAAACACAGCATTGACTCACACTAACCACTCTTGCTACCTACTGTGTGCTAGCTTGCTAATAAAACTGCCCAGCAACAGGACTGTCACCCGCTGAGACATCATTTCACCTGCCTATAACATCAATCAGTCCAATAATTCACCAGCTTTACATTAGTGATTATTAGAGCTCTGTGACGTTTCCGCTAGTCCCACTACACAGCTTGTAATTAGGGACAGACAAAGCCAGTCCTGCCCGCCGCTGGTTCAAACAGACGTTACAAACCCATTGACACAGACCCAAACGTTATTAATTTTATTATTATTATTTTGTTTATTTTTTGGGGGTTATTATGCAGATATATTGTAGCTTCCATCACTGCATCATTTCTAATCCCCCATATACAGTGAGGGAAAAAAGTATTTGATCCCCTGCTAATTTTGTACGTTTGCCCACTGACAAAGAAATGATCAGTCTATAATTTTAATGGTAGGTTTATTTGAACAGTGAGAGACAGAATAACAACAAAAAAATCCAGAAAAACGCATGTCAAAAATGTTAATTTTAGCAGACGCTCTTATCCAGAGCAATTAGGGTTAAGTGCCTTGCTCAAGGGCACATCGACAGAATATTCAACTAGTCGGCTTGGGGATTAGAACCAGCAACCTTTCGGTTACTGGCACAATGCTCTTAACCACTAAGCTACCTGCAAACAATGCAAATTGATTTGCATTTTAGTGAGGGAAATAAGTATTTGACCCCTCTGCAAGACATGACTTAGTACTTGGTGGCAAAACCCTTGCTGGCAATCACAGAGGTCAGACATTTCTTGTAGATGGCCACCAGGTTTGCACACATCTCAGGAGGAATTTTGTCCCACTCCTCTATGCAGATCTTCTCCAAGTCATTAAGGTTTCGAGGCTGATGTTTGGCAACTCGAACCTTCAGCTCCCTCCACAGATGTTCTATGGGATTAAGGTCTGGAGACTGGCTAGGCCACTCCAGGACCTTAATGTGCTTCTTCTTGAGCCACTCCTTTGTTGCCTTGGCCGTGTGTTTTGGGTAATTATCATGCTGGAATACCCATCCACGACCCATTTTCAATGCCCTGGCTGAGGGAAGGAGGTTCTCACCCAAGATTTGATGATACATGGCCCCGTCCATCGTCCCTTTGATGCGGTGAAGTTGTCCTGTCCCCTTAGCAGAAAAACACCCCCAAAGCATGATGTTTCCACCTCCATGTTTGACGGTGGGGATGGTGTTCTTGGGGTCATAGGCAGCATTCCTCCTCCTCCAAACACGGTGAGTTGAGTTGATGCCAAAGAGCTCGATTTTGGTCTCATCTGACCACAACACTTTCACCTAGTTCTCCTCTGAATCATTCTGATGTTCATTGGCAAACTTCAGACGGGCATGTATATGTGCTTTCTTGAGCAGGGGGACCTTGCGGGCGCTGCAGGATTTCAGTCCTTCACGGCGTAGTGTGTTACCAATTGTTTTCTTGGTGACTATGGTCCCAGCTGCCTTGAGATCATTGACAAGATCCTCCCGTGTATTTCTGGGCTGATTCCTCACCGTTCTCATGATCATTGCAACTCCACGAGGTGAGATCTTGCATGGAGCCCCAGGCCAAGGGAGATTGACAGTTCTT
>LR778279.1:47183242-47213242 GCA_902810595.1 Coregonus sp. 'balchen' | reverse complement strand
AAACTTTACTGAACCAGATTTTCCTCTAGGATTTTGCCTGTGCTTAGCTCCATTCCGTTTCTTTTTTATCCTGAGAAACTCCCCAGTCCTTAACGATTACAAGCATACCCATAATATGATGCAGCCACCACTATGCTTGAACATATGGAGAGTGGTACTCAGTAATGTGTTGTATTGGATTTGCCCCAAACATAACACTTTGTATTCAGGACAAAAAGTGAATTGCTTTGCCACATTTTTGCAGTATTGTTTTAGTGCCTTGTTGCAAACAGGATGCATGTTTTTAATATTTGTATTCTGTACAGGATTCCTTCTTTTCACTCTGTCATTTAGGTTAGTATTGTGGAGTAACTACAATGTTGTTGATCCCATCCTCAGTTTTCTCATATCACAGCCATTAAAAACTGTTTTAAAGTCACCATTGGCCTCATGGTGAAATCCCTGAGCGGTTTCCTTTCTCTCCAGCAACTAAGTTAGGAAGGACGTCTGTATCTTTGTAGTGACTGGGTGTATTGATACACCATCCATAGTGTAATTAATAATTTCACCTTGCTCAAAAGGTTATTCAATGTCTGCTATTTTTTTGTTTTCTACCCATCTACCAATAGGTGCCCTTCTTTGCGAGGCATTGGAAAACCTCCCTGGTCTTTGTAGTTGAACCTGTGTTTGAAATTCACTGCTCAGCTGAGGGACACAGATAATTGTATGTGTGGGATACAGAGAAGAGGTAGCCATTCGAAAATCATGTTAAACACTCAGAGTGAGTCCATGCAACTCACTTGGTGACTTGTTAATTAAAGTTTAACTCCTGAACTTATTTAGGCTTGCCATAACAAAGGGGTTGAATACTTATTGACTCAAGACATTTCAGCCTTTCATTTTTTATTAATTTGGAGACATTTAAAAAAACATAATTCCACTTTTGACATTATGGGGTAGTGACAGAAAATCTCTGTTTAATCAATTTTAAATTCAGGCTGTAACACAACAACATGTGGAAAAAGTAAAGGGGTGTGAATAATTTCAGAAGGCACTAGAGTTATTAGTTTTTTTTCCCTTAATTTTGGGTTTTTTTCCCCCCTTTTTTTTTTTTTTTAAATTTTCCTTTTTTTTTTCCCCCCCCCCTTTTTTTCCCTTTTTTTTTCCCCCCCTTTTTTTATTTTTCCCCCCCCCCTTTTTTTTTCCCCCCCCTTTTTTTTTTTTTTTAATTTTTTTTTTTTTTTCCCCCCTTTTTTAAAAATTTTTTTTTTTTTCTTTTTTTTTTTAAAATTTTTTTAAAGAAATTTTTTTATCCCCCCCCTTTTTTTTCCCCAAAAAAACCTTTTTTCCCTTTTTCCCTCTTTTTTTTTTTTTTTTTTTTTGGGGGGGGTTTTTTTTTTTTCCCTTTTTTTTTCCCCCCCCTTTTTTTTCCCCCCTTTAAAATTTTTTTTTTTCCCCTTTTTTTTTTCCCCTTTTTGGGTTTTCTTTCCTTTTTCCCCCTCCCTTTTTTTTTTTTTTTTTTCCCCCCCCTTTTTTTTTCCCCCCTTTTTTGGGGGGGGTTTTTTCCCCCCCTTTTTTAAAAATTTTTTTTTTTCCCCCCAAACCCCCCTTTCCTTTTTTTTTTTTTTTTTCCCTCTTTTTTTCCCTTTTTTTCCCTTTTTCCCCCCTTTTTTGGCCCTTTTTTTTTTTTTTTTGGGAATTTAAAAAAAATTTTTTAATTTTTTTTAAAATTTTCCCTTTTCTTTTTTTTTTCCCCCCCCAAAAAAAAGGGGGGGTTTTTTGGGTTTTTTGGGGGGTTTTTTTTTAAAATTTTTTTGGGGGGGGGTTTTTTTTAAAAAAAAGGGGGTTTGGGGGGGAAAAAAAAATTTTTGGGGTTTTTTTTTTTTTTTATTTTTTTTTTTTTTTTTGGGGGTTTTAAATTTTTATTTTTTTTTTTTTTTTTTTTTTCCCCCCCCCCCCCTTTTTTTTTTTTTTTTGGGGGTTTTTTTTTTTTTTTTTTCCCCCCCCCCCCCCCCCCCGGGGGGGGGGCCCCTTTTTTTTGGGGGTTTTTTTTTTTTTTTTTGGGGGGTTTTTTTTTTTTTTTTTTTTTTTTTTTTTGGGGTTTTTTTTTTTTTTTTTTTTTTTTTTTTTTTTTTTTTTTTTTTTTTTTTTTTTTTTTTTTTTTTCCCCCTTTGGGGGTTTTTGGTTTTCTTTTTTTTAAATTTTTTTTTTTTAAAAAACCCCCCCCAAAAAGGGCCCCCCCCCCATTCCCCCCCCCCCCCCCCCCCCTTTTTCTTTTTTTTTTTTTTTTTCCCCCCCCCTTTTCTCTTTCTTTTTTTTCCCCTTTTTTTTTTTCCCCTTTTTTTTTTCTCCCTTTTTTCCCCCCCTTTTTTTTTTTCCCCTTTCTCCTTTTCTTCTCTTTTTTTTCCCCCCCCCCCTTTTTTTTTTTTTTTTTTTTTCTTCTTTTTTTTTTTTTTTTTTTTTTTTTTTTTTTGGGGGGGGGTTTTGGGTTTTTGGGGGTTGGGTTGGGTTTTTTTGGGGGGGGTTTTTTTGGGTTTTTTTTTGTTTTTTGGGGGGGGGGGGGGGGGGGGGGGGTTTGGGGGGGTTTTTTTTTTGGGGGGTGGGGGGTTTTGGGGTTTTCTTGGTTGAAATTTGTAAAAAGAAATTTTTTCCCCCCCCAAAATAAAAAAGGGGGGGGGTTTTGGAAAAAGGGAAAGGGGAAAAAGGGGGAAAAAAAGGGGGTTTGGGGGAAAAAAAAAGGGGGGGGGGAAAAAAAAAAAGGGGGGGGGGGGAAAAAAAAGGGGGGAAAAAAAGGGGGGGGGAAAAAAAAAAGGGGGCCCCCCTTTTCGGAACCCCTTTTTTTTCCCCCCTTTTTTGCCCCCCCCCTTTTTTCCCCCCAAAACCCCCTTTCCCTTTTTAAGGGTTTTTTTTTCCCCGGTCTTTTTTTTTAAATTTTTTTAAAAATTTTTTTTTTAAAAAAAATTTTTTTCCCCCCCTTTTTCCTTTTTTTTTCCCCCCCTTTTTTTTTGGGGTTTTTTTTTTTCCCCCCCTTTTTTTTGGGGTTTTTTTTTTTTTTTATTTGGGGTTTGGTTTTTTTTTTTTTTTTTTTTTCTTGGTTTTAATTTTTTTTTGGTTTTTAAAAAAATTACTTTTTTTTTTTAAAAAAAAACAAGTTTGGTAAAAAATTTTTTTTTGGGGGGGGAAAAATTTTCCCCCCAAATTTTTTTTTAAAGGGAAAAAAAAATTTTTTAAAAATTTTTTTTTTTTTAAAAAATTTTAAAAAAATTTTAAAAATTTTTTTTAAAAAAAAAAATTTTTTCCCCCCGGGAAAGGGGAAAAAAAAAAAGGTTTTTAAAAACCCCAAAAAACCCAAAAATTTTTTGGGGGAAAAAATTTTTAAAAAGGGGGAAAAACCCTTCCCAAGATTTAACCCGGGGGGGGGTTTTCCGGGGAAAACCCCAAAAAAGGGAAATTTTTTAAAAAACCCCCCCGGGTTTTTTTTCCCCCCCCCTTTTTTTTGGGGGGGGGGCCCCTTGAAAGGGGGGTTTTGGGGCCCCCCCCCCCTTTTTTAATTTTTTTGGGGGGGGGAATTTTTTTTTTGGGGGAAAAAGGGGCCCCCTTTTTTTTTCCCCCCCTTTTTTTTGGGGTTTGGTTTGGGGCCCAAAACCCAAAAAAAACCCCCCTTTTAAATTAAAAAAAGAAAAAAAGGACCCCCCAAAAAGGGGCCCATTTTTTAATTTTTTAAAAATCCCTTTTTTTTTGGGCCCAAAATTTTTTTTTTTTAAAAATTTTTTTTTTAAAAAATTTTGGGGGTTTTTAAAAAAAAAAAATTTTTTTTTTTTTAAAATTTTTCCCCTTTTGGGTTGGGGGGGTTTAAAAAACCCAAAAGGGGGGGAAAAAAAACCCCCCCCTTTTTTTAAAATATTTTTTTTTTTTTTTTTTTAAAAAAAAAGGGGGGGGTTTTTTTAAAACCCCAAAAACTTTTTTTTAAAAAAAAAAACCCCCCCAAAATTTTTAAAATTTTTAAAAAGGGGGTTAAAAAATTTTTTAAAAAAATTTTTTTAGGGCCCCAAAAAATTATTTTTTTTTTTTTGCCAAGAAATCCATCCACCGACAGGTGTGCATATCAAGAGCTGATTAAACAGCATGATCATTACACAGGTGCACCTTGTGCTGGGGACAATAAAAGGCCACTTTAAAATGTGCAGTTTTGCCACACAACACAATGCCACAGATGTCTAGAGTTTTGAGGGAGTGTGCAATTGGCATGCTGACTGCAGGAATGTCCACCAGAGCAGTTGCCAGAGAATTTATTGTTCATTTCTCTACCATAAGCCGCCTCCAACGTCGTTTTAGAGACTTTGGCAGTACATCCAACTGGCCTCACAACTGCAGACCACGTGTATAGCGTCGTGTGCTGATGTCAACGTTGTGAACAGAGTGCCCCATGGTGGCGGTGGTGTTATGGTATGGGCAGGCTACGGACAACAAACGCAATTGCATTTTATTGATGGCAGATTGAATTCACAGAGATACCGAGACAAGATCCTGATGCCCATTGTGAGGCCCATTTTTTTTAAGGTATCTGTGACCAACAGATACATATCTGTATTCCCAGTCATGTGAAATCTATAAATTAGGGCCTAATGAATTTATTTCAATTGACTGATTTCCTTATATGAAATGTAACTCATAACTGTCACTTTGTTCATAGTATATCATTACAGCAATATGTAGCGGTATGTTAGCTAGCTACCTGACGTTAGTTGGCTCCTAATACATGGAACTTGCCAGTATAGGGGACAGATCAGAGTGGCGGCGGATCTTAAACCTTTAATGGTTGAATATTTAGCCATGTCCATTTGATCTGTTTTGCCCTGTAATCAGGGAATCTGGACGTGCAAGTGATATAAAACTCCTAAACTGTGTTCGAATACTCATACTAACCTCACTAACCATACTATTTGTGATATTATGTCATAGTATGGATATGGTTAGTATGCCAAAAGTTCCCGGATGTCGTACTACATTCGCCAAAATACGAAGTATACAAGCAGTGGACACTATTTCCGTGCTTTTAGGGCCCATAATGCAATTCTTCAGAAAATGGGTGTGGCTTCACAACGTTTTCAGATTTAAATTTTTAGATAGTTACGCTATCCTAATGAACCGTATAGTATATCACTACAGCGGTATGTACCGGTATGTTAGCTAGCTACCTAACGTTAGTTGGCTACTAATACATGGAATTTGCCTAGTATATTAACTATATGCTATCTATCTAACTACCCAACGTTTATTGATTTGATTATTCACGTCATTCTTAGCTAAGTGGTATAATCGTTGTGAGTTCTCAATGGGCATTGTTAATTCTGTCTATCTACTCCGACTTCTGAGTGTTCCAGAGCGCAGTATAACTGATGGATTTACTAACGCTCAACACCCGTTGAATATGTGGCCGGTGTCAGTAAACGTTGGCAAAAACAAGCGTAATTCAATTGTTTCCAGCAGCACAGTTACAGTCACCAACGCTCTGGATAACATGAAAACAGCCTAACCAGCTCTGCTAGGGCGAGTAAAATGGTCAGAGTGAGGTGTTCTCTCATTTGTGTCTGGAAGTATCTAGCTAGCAAGCTAGCCAAATTTAGCCAATTAGCTTGGGTGCTTGACTGCCGTTGTGAGGTCAGAACGCTCGGATCAAACCTACTCCTCGGCACAAAGCTTTTGGACGCAGGATTTTTCTTGCCTGATTTTGTTTCTGCTTAAAATGTCCGACATTTTAGTAGGCTATTTGTTAGTCAACTTGTCTATGATGAGATACATGCAGCTTCTCTTCTGTCATTATATGCAGCCCTAGAAAGACTAAATAGGTTTGTCTGGCTCACCAGAATAATGTAATAAATCGATAGAATGAATGCTTGAATAAGAGGTTTAGGGGCCGGGGAGAAAATGCAATAACTCAACAAAAACAACGGGAAAGATGTTCTGTACAAAATTTCCAAATGACATCAGTTTGACATCGGTTGTAAGGAAATAGAATGCTGTGTAAACTGTCGATATGTGGTAGTGGTGGAGTAGGGGCCTGAGGGCACACAGTGTGTTGTGAAATCTGTGAATGTATTGTAATGTTTTAAAAATTGTATAACTGCCTTAATGTTGCTTGACCCCAGGAAGAGTAGCCGCTGCCTCGGCAGGAACTAATGGGGATCCATTATGAATGCAAATACAAATACAAACCGTCCCGACTATAAATGATAAAGTGAAAATCTGAGACCCTAATCCGCAAATGAAAAAAAAAAGGCTGTAGCTCATTATCCACAATATAGCAGGGGGTGTAAAGCCATAACACATACGTTTTTCCAGCAGCAGACTATGATCGATAATGTCAAAAGCCGCACTGAAGTCTAACAAAACAGCCCCCACAATCTTTTCATCATCAATTTCTCTCAGCCAATCATCAGGCATTTGTATAAGTGCTGTGCTTGTTGAATGCAATCCAGACTACATTAAATGGTTTCCTAAAGAAAATCAAATCCAAACCTGGCCAAAAGAGCACTCTTCCTTGGCTAAATGGAGAAATCTGGAAATTGATGAAAGAACGAGATTATTATCTAAAAATAGCCCTAAGATCCAAATTAGAGCATGACAGACGTAGGTTTACCATGTTGAGAAATAAGGTGATGAAAGAAATCAGACAGGCCAAGGCAAACTTTTTTATTAACATAATTGGTGAAGCAAAGGGAAATTCTAAACTGATCTGGGAGAATCTAAAAAAGTTAACAGGGAAAGACCATAGTAACACTGCAAAAAGACTAGAAATCATGGTGAATAACAATCTAACACAGGATGCAGTCGAAATAGCAATAGCCTTCAATTCCTACTTTATTGACTCTGTCAGGGTACTGACACAGAACCCCTCCACTGGTTTCTTGGGCTCAGTGCTAGTAAATGATGCTCAACCTGTCTTCATCATAAGGGAGGTTTCTGAGTCAAAGGTAGACAAGGTGATTAGCTCACTAAAGAACTCTAAAGCCAAAGATGTGTTTGGGATGGACTCTACCTTTCTTAAAAACTACAAAGAGTCACTCATTGGCCCCATTACTAAGGTCACCAACACATCTATTGGTCTCGGGGTGTTTCCAAGGGTATGGAAGTCGGCCATAATAACGGCCATCTTTAAATCAGGCGACCCTGCTGATGTGAGTAACTACAGGCCCATTAGTATACTACCTGTGGTGTCAAAGATTGTTGAAAAGTGTGTAGCAGAACAACTGATTGCCCACCTCAACAACAGCCCCTTCACATTACATTCCATGCAGTTTGGCTTCAGAGCGAAACACTCCACAGAAATGGCCAACTGCTTTTTTCTGGAAAATGTGAAGTCCAAGATGGACAAAGGGGGCGTTGTTGGGGCTGTGTTTCTGGACCTAAGGAAGGCTTTTGATACTGTTAACCATGAGATTCTCATCACAAAATTGTCCAAGTTCAACTTTTCCCCCGATGCCTTGAGATGGATGAAATCATACCTTGAAGGCAGAACTCAGTGTGTCAGAGTGAGCAATGAGCTGTCGCCCACTCTTAGCTATGATGTGGGTGTGCCCCAAGGGTCAATACTGGGGCCCCCTCCTGTTCAGCCTGTACATTAATGATCTGCCTTCTGTCTGTACTGGGTCTGAAGTTCAAATGTATGCAGATGATACAGTGATATATGTGCATGCAAAGAGCAAACAACAAGCTGCACAAGAACTCACTACTGTAATGGTCCAGGTTACAAAGTGGCTCAGTGACTCGTGTTTGCATCTCAATGTGAAAAAAAACTGTTTGCATGTTCTTCACAAAGGGGGCAACAGATGCTACTGAGCCAGAAGTCTATGTGTCAGGGGAGAAGCTCCAGGGGGTATCTGATTTTAAGTACCTTGGCATCATACTTGATTCCAACCTCTCTTTTAAAAAGCATGTGAAAAAGGTAATTCAAATAACCAAATTCAACCTAGCTAATTTCCGATTTATACGAAATTGTTTGACTACAGAGGTAGCAAAACTGTACTTCAAATCTATGATACTCCCCCACTTAACATACTGCTTGACTAGTTGGGCCCAAGCTTGCTGTACAACAGTAAGACCTATTCAGTCTGTCTACAAACAGGCTCTCAAAGTGCTTGATAGGAAGCCCAATAGCCATCATCCACTGTCACATCCTTAGAAAGCATGAGCTCCTGAGTTGGGAAAATCTTGTGCAATACACCGATGCATGTCTTGTATTCAAGATCCTAAATGGCTTGGCTCCCCCTCCACTCAGTATTTTTGTTAAACAGAAAACCCAAACATATGGCAGCAGATCCACAAGGTCTGCCATGAGAGGTGACTGTGTAGTTCCCCTAAGGAAAAGCACCTTCAGTAAATCCGCTTTTTCTGTGAGAGCTTCCCATGTCTGGAATACACTGCCATCAGACACACACAACTGCACTACATATCACACTTTCACAAAATGCTTGAAGACATGGCTAAAGGTCAATCAGATTTGTGAACATGGTCCCTAGCTGTGTGTTGCCGCTTTTCATGTCTGTTGTCTGTAACTTGTGAGGTGTGGAAACACTTTGTTGCTTTTATGAATTTTGTCTTGCTGCTTTTTGTTCTATGTTGCTCGGTCTGTATGCTACGTCTTGCTTGTCCTATGTTGCTATGTCTGTATGCTATGTCTTGTTCTATGTTGTTATTGTCTATATTGTAATTGTTTTTAATAACCTGCCCAGGGACTGCGGTTGAAAATTAGCCGGCTGGCTAAAACCGGCACTTTTACTGAAACGTTGATTAATGTGCACTGTCCCTGTAAAAATAAACTCAAACTCAAACTCAATGGCGCCAAAGAAGATGGCAGCCACTTTACAGCCCTTTAACCAATTGTACTATTATGTGTGGTTTTTTTGCGTTATTGTAATTTATTCTGTACATAATGTTTCTGCCACTGTCTTATATGACTAAAAAGAGCTTCTGGATATCAGGACAGCGATTACTCACCTCGTATTGGACGAAGATTTTTTCTTCAACGAGTCGGACGCAAAGGATATCCTACAGACATCCGACAAGGCCCAAATCCCTGTCATTCACATAAGAAAGAGACGGAGATATCGTAGACGTAGGTCGGGGTGCCTTGTAAGGATCCGACGGCGAGCGAGTAAACTGCCTCTTCCATCAATCCTATTAGCCAATCTTCAATCATTTGAAAATAAATTAGATGACCTAAGATTACGGTTATCCTACCAACGGGACATTAAAAACTGTAATATCTTACGTTTCACCGAGTCGTGGCTGAACGACGACATGGATAACATACAGCTAGCGGGCTATACGCTACATCGGCAGGATAGAACGGCTGACTCCGGTAAGACAAAGGGAGGCGGTCTGTGTATATTTGTAAACAACAGCTGGTGCACAAAATTAAATACTAAGGAAGTCTCTAAGTTTTGCTCGCCTGAGGTAGAGTATCTCATGATAAGCTGTAGACCACACTATTTAGGTGTAGGCTGTCTCATCGTTGTTGGTAATCAGGTGAACAAAATGACTTGAGTTCCTGTATGTTGTTACAATCACACCATGAGTCGTTAGTCATGAAACATACCCCCCCCACCCTTCTTCTTCCCGGAGAGATGTATATTCCTGTCGGCGCGATGTACTGAGAACCCAGATGGCTGTATGAATGGGGACAGTATATCCCGATAGAGCCATGTTTCCGTGAAACAGAGTATGTTACAATCCCTGATATCTCTCTGGAAAGCAACCCTTGCCCTGATCTCGTCCACTTGGTTGTCTAGGGACTGGACATTAGTGAGTAATATACTCTGAAGCGATGGGTGGTGTGCGCGCCTCCTGAGTCTGACTAGGAGACCGCTCCGGCTCCTCCTCCTGAGTCTGACTAGGAGACCGCTCCGGCTCCCTCTCCTCCTGAGTCTGACTAGGAGGACCGCTCCGGCTCCCTCTCCTCCTGAGTCTGACTAGAGAGACGCTCCGCTCACTCTCTCCTGAGTGACTAGGAGACCGCTCCGGCTCCTCTCCTCCTGAGTCTGACTAGGAGACCGCTCCGGCTCTACCTCAGTCCTCTCCTCCTGAGTCTGACTAGGAGACCGCTCCGGCTCCCTCTCCTCCTGAGTCTGACTAGGAGACCGCTCCGGCTCCCTCTCCTCCTGAGTCTGACTAGGAGACCGCTCCGGCTCCCTCTCCTCCTGAGTCTGACTAGGAGACCGCTCCGCTCCCTCTCCTCCTGAGTCTGACTAGGAGACCGCTCCGCCTCCCTCTCCTCCTGAGTCTGACTAGGAGACCGCTCCGGCTCCCTCTCCTCCTGAGTCTGACTAGGAGACCGCTCCGGCTCCCTCTCCTCCTGAGTCTGACTAGGAGACCGCTCCGGCTCCCTCTCCTCCTGAGTCTGACTAGGAGACCGCTCCGGCTCCCTCTCCTCCTGAGTCTGACTAGGAGACCGCTCCGGCTCCCTCTCCTCCTGAGTCTGACTAGGAGAACCGCTCCGGCTCCCTCTCCTCCTGAGTCTGACTAGGAGACCGCTCCGGCTCCCTCTCCTCCTGAGTCTGACTAGGAGACCGCTCCGGCTCCCTCTCCTCCTGAGTCTGACTAGGAGACCGCTCCGGCTCCCTCTCCTCCTGAGTCTGACTAGGAGACCGCTCCGGCTCCCTCTCCTCCTGAGTCTGACTAGGAGACCGCTCCGGCTCCCTCTCCTCCTGAGTCTGACTAGGAGACCGCTCCGGCTCCCTCTCCTCTGAGTCTGACTAGGAGACCGCTCCGGCTCCCTCTCCTCCTGAGTCTGACTAGGAGACCGCTCCGGCTCCCTCTCCTCCTGAGTCTGACTAGGAGAACCGCTCCGGCCTCCCTCTCCTCCTGAGTCTGACTAGGAGACCGCTCCGGCTCCCTCTCCTCCTGAGTCTGACTAGGAGACCGCTCCGGGTCCCCTCTCCTCCTGAAGTTGACTAGGAGACCGCTCCGGGCTCCCTCTATCCTGAGTCTGGACTAGGGAGACCGCTCCGGGCTCCCTTCCTCCTGAGTCTGACTAGGAGACCGCTCAGGCTCCCTCTCCTCCTGGTCTGGACTAGGATGACCCGCTAGGGCTCCCTCTCCTCCGGAGTCTGACTAGGAAGACCGCTCCGGCTCCCTCTCCTCCTGAGCTGACTGGGCCGCTCGGCCTCCCTCTCTCCTGAGTCTGACTAGGGAGAACCGCTCCGGCTCCCTCTCCTCCTGAGTCTGACTAGGAGGACCGCTCCGGCTCCCTCTCCTCCTGAGTCTGACTAGGAGAACCGCTCCGGCTCCCTCTCCTCCTGAGTCTGACTAGGAGACCGCTCCGGCTCCCTCTCCTCCTGAGTCTGACTAGGAGACCGCTCCGCCTCCCTCTCCTCCTGAGTCTGACTAGGAGACCGCTCCGGCTCCCTCTCCTCCTGAGTCTGACTAGGAGACCGCTCCGGCTCCCTCTCCTCCTGAGTCTGACTAGGAGACCGCTCCGGCTCCCTCTCCTCCTGAGTCTGACTAGGAGACCGCTCCGGCTCCCTCTCCTCCTGAGTCTGACTAGGAGACCGCTCCGCCTCCCTCTCCTCCTGAGTCTGACTAGGAGACCGCTCCGGCTCCCTCTCCTCCTGAGTCTGACTAGGAGACCGCTCCGGCTCCCTCTCCTCCTGAGTCTGACTAGGAGACCGCTCCGGCTCCCTCTCCTCCTGAGTCTGACTAGGAGACCGCTCCGGCTCCCTCTCCTCCGCCGCCGTTGTTTTGGGTCGGCCTCTGGAATCAGTTCCAATGCTCTGGGTGGTGCGGACAAAGGATGCGCTTCGGGAAAGTCGTATTCCTGGTCGTAGTGCTGGTAAGTTGACGCCGCTCTGATATCCAGTAGTTCTTCCCGGCTGTGTGTAATAAAAACTTAAGATTTTCTGGGCTAACAACGTAATAAATAATACATAAAAAAACAAAATACTGCAAAGTTTCCTAAAGGACTAGAAGCAAGGCAGCCCTCTCTGTCGGCACCAGCTCCTACAGCGCCAACGCTGTCCAGCCACCAACGTAGAAAAGGTCAGCATTCCACTCTGCGTTTTCCCCAGTTTCTTACGTAGGCTGGCGACCTGCGTGATCAAGGAAGCCACCTCAAGCCTATAATCCTCGGCAAGCAAACAATTGTCACATTGGAACTCTGAGTGATCCGGTTTGTCCCGAAACAAAGCGTAGTAGATACAGCTCCTACAGCGCTGGAAACGTTCATTTACTTCTCCAGACAAAGAGGGCTCCATTGGAAAACCCATCTGGGAATAACTTCATTAGCTTGATGGCTAGCAGCTTAGCGGCTCTGTTAAGCAAGCTTCAAGGTTAAGGGTTAAGTTTAGGGTTAGGGGTTAGGAAAAATAGGATTTTGAATGGGAATCAGTTGTTTGTTCCCCACAAGGACAGTACAACAAAAATGTCTGTGTGAGTGTGTGTGGTGTGTGTGTGTGTGGTGTGTGTGTGTGTGTGTGTGTGTGTGTGTGTGTGTGTGTGTGTGTGTGTGTGTGTGTGTGTGTTTGTGTGTGTGAGCGTCAGGGGAGTGAGTCATTTTAGCTAATTACGGAGTTAATGGAGAGTTTCTTACTGGCTGCAATCCACTGTCACTCACAGAACTTCATTTACATTTTAGTCATTTAGCTGGCAGCCTATCCAAGAGACCTACAGACTGAGACCTAGAGACAAACAGAGACCTACAGACAGAGACCTACAGACAAAGACCTACAGAGACCTATAGACAGAGACCTACAGAGACCTACAGACAGAGACCTACAGACAGAGACCTACAGACAGAGACCTACAGACAGAGACCTAAAGAGACCTACAGACAGAGACCTACAGACAAACAGAGACCTACAGACAAACAGAGACCTACAGACAGAGACCTACAGAGACCTACAGACAGAGACCTACAGACAGAGACCTACAGATAACTACAGACAGAGACCTACAGACAGAGACCTACAGAGACCTACAGACAGAGACCTACAGACAAACAGAGACCTACAGAGAGGGATCTACAGACTGAGACCTACAGACAGAGACCTACAGTCATTGACCTACATACAGAGACCTACATACAGAGACCTAAAGATACCTACAGACAGAGACCTACAGACAGAGACCTAGAGACACAGAGACCTACAGACTGAGACCTACAGACAAACAGACACATACAGACAGAGACCTACAGACAGAGAGACCTACAGACTGAGAGACCTACACAGAGAGACCTACAGAGAGAGACCTACAGACAGAGAGACCTACAGACAGAGAGACCTACAGACAGAGAGACATACAGACATAGACCTAAAGACAGAGACAAACAGACATAGAGACCTACAGACAAAAACCTACAGACAGAGAGACCTACAGACTGACAGACCTATAGAAAGAGACCTACAGACAGAGAGACCTACAAACAGAGACCTACAGTCAGAGACCTACAAACAGAAACCTACAGAGAGAGACCTACAGACAGAGACCTAAAGAGAGACACCTACAGACAGAGAGACCCACACACTGAGACCTACAGAGAGAGACCTACAGAGAGAGACCTACAGACAGAGAGGCCTACAGCAAGAGACCTACAGAGGGAGACCTACAGAGAGAACAACAGAGAGAGACCTACAGACAGAGAGACCTACAGACAGAGACCTACAGACAAAGACATACAGACATAGAGACCTACAGACAGAGAGACTTACAAAGAAAGACCTACAGACAGAGACCTACAGACAGAGAGACCTACAGACAGAGAGACTTACAAAGAAAGACCTACAGACAGAGACCTACAGACAGAGAGACCTACAGACAGAGAGACTTACAGCAAGAGACCTACAGCAAGAGACTTACAGAGGGAGACCTACAGATAGAGCACAACAGAGAGAGATACCTACAGACAGAGACCTACAGACAGAGACATACAGACAAAGAGACCTACAGACTGAGAAACCTACAAAGAAAGACCTACAGACAGAGACCTACAGAGAGAGACCTACAGACAGAGACCTACAGAGAGAGAGACCTACAAACAGAGAGACCTACAGAGGGAGACCTACAGATAGAGAACAACAGAGAGAGAGACCTACAGACAGAGAGACATACAGACAGAGACCTACAGACAGAGAGACCTACAGCAAGATACCTACCGACAGAGAGACCTACAGACAGAGAGACCTACAGACAGAGACCTAAAGACAGATACCTACAGACAGAGAGACATACAAACAGAGACCTACAGCAAGATACCTACGACAGAGAGACCTACAGACAGAGAGACCTAAAGACAGATACCTACAGACAGAGAGACATACAAACAGAGACCTACAGAGAGGGACATACAGATAGAGATACCTACAAACAGAGACCTACAGTCATTGACCTTTTATTTTATTTTTTTATTTCACCTTTATTTAACCAGGAAAGCCAGTTGAGAACTAGTTCTCATTTACAACTGGCCAAGATAAAGCAAAGCAGTGCGATAAAAACAACAACATACAGAGACCTACAGACAGAGACCTACAGACAGAAAGATCTACAGACAGAGACCTACAGAGACCTACAGACAGAGACCTAAAGAGAGACACCTACAGACAGAGATACCTACACACAGAGACCTACAGAGAGAGACCTACAGACAGAGACATACAGACAGAGACCTAAAGAGAGACACCTACAGACAGAGATACCTACACACAGAGACCTACAGAGAGAGACCTACAGACAGAGACATACAGACAGAGACCTAAAGACAGAGACAAACAGACATAGAGACCTACAGACAAAAACCTACAGACAGAGAGACCTACAGACTGAGAGACCTACAGAAAGAGACCTACAGACAGAGAGACCTACAGTCAGAGACCTACAAACAGAAACCTACAGAGAGAGACCTACAGACAGAGACCTAAAGAGAGACACCTACAGACAGAGAGACCTACAGACAGAGACCTACAGACAAAGACATACAGACATAGAGACCTACAGACAGAGAGACTTACAAAGAAAGACCTACAGACAGAGACCTACAGACAGAGAGACCTACAGACAGAGAGACTTACAAAGAAAGACCTACAGACAGAGACCTACAGACAGAGAGACCTACAGACAGAGAGACTTACAGCAAGAGACCTACAGCAAGAGACTTACAGAGGGAGACCTACAGATAGAGCACAACAGAGAGAGATACCTACAGACAGAGACCTACAGACAGAGACATACAGACAAAGAGACCTACAGACTGAGAAACCTACAAAGAAAGACCTACAGACAGAGACCTACAGAGAGAGACCTACAGACAGAGACCTACAGAGAGAGAGACCTACAAACAGAGAGACCTACAGAGGGAGACCTACAGATAGAGAACAACAGAGAGAGAGACCTACAGACAGAGAGACATACAGACAGAGACCTACAGACAGAGAGACCTACAGCAAGATACCTACCGACAGAGAGACCTACAGACAGAGAGACCTACAGACAGAGACCTAAAGACAGATACCTACAGACAGAGAGACATACAAACAGAGACCTACAGCAAGATACCTACGACAGAGAGACCTACAGACAGAGAGACCTAAAGACAGATACCTACAGACAGAGAGACATACAAACAGAGACCTACAGAGAGGGACATACAGATAGAGATACCTACAAACAGAGACCTACAGTCATTGACCTTTTATTTTATTTTTTTATTTCACCTTTATTTAACCAGGAAAGCCAGTTGAGAACTAGTTCTCATTTACAACTGGCCAAGATAAAGCAAAGCAGTGCGATAAAAACAACAACATACAGAGACCTACAGACAGAGACCTACAGACAGAAAGATCTACAGACAGAGACCTACAGAGACCTACAGACAGAGACCTAAAGAGAGACACCTACAGACAGAGATACCTACACACAGAGACCTACAGAGAGAGACCTACAGACAGAGACATACAGACAGAGACCTAAAGACAGAGACAAACAGACATAGAGACCTACAGACAAAAACCTACAGACAGAGAGACCTACAGACTGAGAGACCTACAGAAAGAGACCTACAGACAGAGAGACCTACAGTCAGAGACCTACAAACAGAAACCTACAGAGAGAGACCTACAGAAAGAGACCTAAAGAGAGACACCTACAGACAGAGAGACCCACACACAGAGACCCACAGAGAGAGACCTACAGAGAGAGACCTACAGACAGAGAGACCTACAGTAAGAGACCTACAGAGGGAGACCTACAGAGAGAACAACAGCGAGAGACCTACAGAGAGAGACCTACAGACAGAGAGACCTACAGACAGAGAGACCTACAGATTGAGACCTACAGACAAACAGAGACCTACAGACAGAGATACCTGCAGACAGACACCTACAGACAGAGTCCTACAGACTGAGACCTACAGACAGAGACCTACAGACAGAGACAAGGGTGAATCGTAAAGGGGTCCGGGGGCAGGTTTTGAGGTACAATCTATTATGACCCATCTATGAAAATTTGAGACTCTCACAAAGTCTGTTTTGCTCTATGCCTCATTCCACACAAGAGTCGTTAGAAGGTAAGGAGTCCTTCTACATAGATCATGGGAAATCCTCCTTCTACATAGATCATGGGAAATCCCAGGACATAGTGTCTATAATACTGTAAGTAATAAGCTCACATGTGATGATGGCGCCGGAGAAGATGGCTGCCGTTTTACAGCCCTCTAACCAATTGTACTATTATGTGTGTTTTTCTTAGTTATTTGTAATTTATTTTGTACATAATGTTTCTGCCATCGTCTCTTTTAACCAAAAAGAGCTTCTGGATATCAGGACAGCGATTACTCACCTCGTATTGGACAAAGATTTTTTCTTCAACGAGCCGGCCACAAAGGATATCCTACAGACACCCAACAAGGCCCAAATCCCCGTCATTCGCATGAGGAAGAGACGGAGATATCGTGGACGTAGGTCGGGGTGCCTTGTAAGGATCCGACGGCGAGCAAGTAAACTGCCGCTCCCATCAATCCTATTAGCCAATCTTCATTCATTGGAGAATAAATTGGATGACCTAAGATTACGGTTATCCTACCAACGGGACATTAAAAACTGTAATATCTTATGTTTCACCGAGTCGTGGCTGAACGATGACATGGACAACATACAGCTAGCGGGCTATACGCTACATCGGCAGGACAGAACGGCTGACTCCGTTAAGACAAGGGGTGGCGGTCTGTGTATATTTGTAAACAACAGCTGGTGCACAAAATCAAATACTATGGAAGTCTCAAGGTTTTGCTCGCCTGAGGTAGAGTATCTCATGATAAGCTGTAGACCACACTATTTACCAAGAGAGTTTTCATCTATATTTTTCATAGCTGTCTATTTACCACCACAAACCAATGCTGGCATTAAGATTGCACTGAATGAGCTGTATAAGGCCATAAGTAAACAGGAAAACGCTCATCCAGAGGCAGCGCTCCTAGTGGCCGGGGACTTTAATGCAGGGAAACTTAAATCCGTTCTACCTAATTTCTACCAGCATGTTAAATGTGCAACCAGAGAAAAAAAAACTCTAGACCACCTTTACTCCACACACAGAGACACATACAAAGCTCTCCCTCGCCCTCCATTTGGCAAATCTGACCATAACTCTATCCTCCTGATTCCTGCTTATAAGCAAAAACTAAAGTTGGAAGCACCAGTGACTCGGTTAATAAAAAAGTGGTCAGATGATGCAGATGCTAAGCTACAGGACTGTTTTGCTAGCACAGACTGGAACATGTTCCGGGATTCTTCAGATAGCATTGAGGAGTACACCACATCAGTCACTGGCTTCATCAATAAGTGCATCGATGATGTCGTCCCCACATTGACCGTATGCACATACCCCAACCAGAAGCCATGGATAACAGGAAACATCCGCACTGAGCTAAAGGGTAGAGCTGCCGCTTTCAAGGAGCAGGACTCTAACCCGGAAGCTAATAAGAAATCCTGCTATGCCCTCCAATGAACCATCAAACAGGCAAAGAGTCAATACAGGACTAAGATTGAATTGTACTACATCGGCTCTGACGCGCGTCGGATGTGGCAGGGCTTGAAAACTATTACAGACTACAAAGGGAAGCACAGCCGCGAGCTGCCCAGTGACACAAAACTTCCAGACGAGCTAAACCACTTCTATGCTCGCTTCGAGGCAAGCAACACTGAAGCATGCATGAGAGCACCAGCTGTTCCGGATGACTATGTGATCACGCTCTCCGTAGCCGATGTGAGTAAGACTTTTAAGCAGGTCAACATTCACAAGGCCAGATTCACAGACGGATTACCAGGACGTGTACTCCGAGCATGTACTGACCAACTGGCAAGTGTCTTCACTGACATTTTCAACATGTCCCTGACTGAGTCTGTAATACCACGTTTCAAGCAGACCACCATAGTCCCCGTGCCCAAGGACTCTAAGATAACCTGCCTAAATGACTACCGACCCGTATCACTGACGTCTGTAGCCATGAAGTGCTTTGAAAGTCTGGTCATGCTCACATCAACACCATTATCCCAGAAATCCTAGACCCACTCCAATTTGCATACCGCCCCAACAGATCCACAGATGATGCAATCTCTATTGCACTCCACACTGCCCTTTCCCACCTGGACAAGAGGAACACCTACGTGAGAATGCTATTCATTGACTACAGCTCAGCATTCAACACCATAGTGCCCTCAAAGCTCATCACTAAGCTAAGGATCCTTGGCCTAAACACCTCCCTCTGCAACTGGATCCTGGACTTCCTGACGGGCCGCCCCCAGGTGGTAAGGGTAGGTAACAACACATCTGCCACACTGATCCTCAACACGGGGGCCCCTCAGGGGTGCGTGCTCAGTCCCCTCCTGTACTCCCTGTTCACCCATGACTGCATGGCCAGGCACGACTCCAACACCATCATTAAGTTTGCCGACTACACAACAGTGGTAGGCCTGATCACCGACAACGATGAGACAGCCTATAGGGAGGAGGTCAGAGACCTGGCCGTGTGGTGCCAGGATAACAACCTCTCCCTCAACGTGACCAAGACAAAGGAGATGATTGTGGACTATAGGAAAAAAAAGAAGACTGAGCACGCCCCCATTCTCATCGATGGGGCTGTAGTGGAACAGGTTGAGAGCTTCAAGTTCCTTGGTGTCCACATCACCAACAAACTATCATGGTCCAAACCCACCAAGACAGTCGTGAAGAGGGCACGACAAAGCCTATTCCCCCTCAGGAGATCCTCAAAAAATTCTACAGCTGCACCATCGAGAGCATCCTGACTGGTTGCATCACCGCCTGGTATGGCAACTGCTTGTCCTCCGACCGGAAGGCACTACAGAGGGTAGTGCGTACGGCCCAGTACATCACTGGGGCCAAGCTTCCTGCCATCCAGGACCTAAATACTAGGTGGTGTCAGAGGAAGGCCCAAAAAAGTGTCAAAGACTCCACTCCATATGCCAGTCTGTGCTAGCAAAACAGTCCTGTAGCGTAGCATCTGCGTCATCTGACCGCTTCCGTATTGAGCGAGTCACTGGTACTTCCTGCTTTAGTTTTTGCTTGTAAGCAGGAATCAGGAGGATAGAGTTATGGTCAGATTTTCCAAATGGAGGGCGAGGGAGAGCTTTGTATGCGTCTCTGTGTGTGGAGTGAAGGTGGTCTAGAGTTTTTTTCCTTTGAACAATGCTATGTTACTGTTGCAGCTAATTAGCAGCAACGTTGTAGTGGAAAACGCACCACACAGAGATACTATGGGGGGCGGGGTCTAAACATGTCTAGAATTAGAACAATATTGAAAATTGTCCGAACTCTGTAAATATAATAATAATAATAATAATAATATAATAGGTATGCTCTATGTTGAACATTTGTTGAACAGAAATACAACTCCACTCCAACATTAATATTCTGTGTGTTTATGACTTCTCTCTCCCAGGGGATGACACACACGGCACATTGTCCCTCCTCCTCTCTGCTGCAGATTATTTGTGTAACTAATGGGATAACCACACCAAGCAACTCCTGAAATTGACTTTTGTTTTCCTGCAGCAAATGCTGTGTGTGTGTGTGTGTGTGTGTGTGTGTGTGTGTGTGTGTGTGTGTGTGTGTGTGTGTGTGTGTGTGTGTGTGTGTGTGTGTGTGTGTGTGTGTGTGTGTGTATAAAGGGTGCTGGTGGTGTGGGGGGTACATCATTATATGAGTCATAAATGTGATGCTCTCTCTCTTCCCACTCGTATCATAAACGAAAAGAGCAATGAACATGAAATATTCCCCGTTCCTCTCGATATCTCACTCATCCCAGTCTCTACTCTCTACTCCTGCTTAACTGTCCATCTCTTCTTCTCTCTCTATCGGTCCATCTCTTCTTCTCTCTCTATCGGTCCATCTCTTCTTCTTTCTCTATCATATGTTTCCCATGCCAATAAAGCCCTTTGAATTTAATCGAATTGAATTGAATTGAGAAAGAGAGAGAGAGAGAGAGAGAGAGAGAGAGAGAGAGAGAGAGAGAGAGAGAGAGAGAGAGAGAGAGAGAGAGAGAGAGAGAGAGAGAGATCGAGAGAGATCGAGAGAGATTGAGAGATTGAGAGAGCGATCGAGAGACAGAGAGGTACACAGAGAGGGAGAGAGAGGGAGACAGAGAGAGATAGAGGGTGAGAGAGAGACTATTAAAGACTACCAGAACCCGCTGGATTCTCCAATTACATTGAATAAACTACAGGACAAGATACAAACCCTCCAACCCAAAAAGGCCTGTGGTGTTGATGGTATCCTGAATGAAATGATAAAATATACAGACCACAAATTCCAATTGGCTATACTTAAACTCTTTTACATCATCCTTCGCTCTGGCATCTTCCCCAATATTTGGAACCAAGGACTGATCACCCCAATCCACAAAGGTGGAGTTAAATTTGACCCCAATAACTACCGTGGGATATGTGTCAACAGTAACCTTGGGATAATCCTCTGTATTATCATTAACAGCAGACTTGCACATTTCCTCAGTGAAATTAATGTACTGAGCAAATGTAAAATTGGCTTTTTACCAAATTACCGTACGACAGACCACGTATTCACCCTGCACACCCTAATTGACAAACAAACCAACCAAAACAAAGGCAAAGGCAAAGTCTTCTCATGCTTTGTTGATTTCAAAAAAGCTTTTGACTCAATTTGGCATGAGGGTCTGCTATACAAATTGATGGAAAGTGGTGTTGGGGGAAAAACATACGACATTATAAAATCCATGTACACAAACAACAAGTGTGCGGTTAAAATTAGCAAAAAACACACACATTTATTTCCACAGGGCCGTGGGGTGAGACAGGGATGCAGTTTAAGCCCCACGCTCTTCAACATATATATCAACGAATTGGCGAGGGCACTAGAACAGTCTGCAGCACCCGGCCTCACCCTACGAGAATCTGAAGTCAAATGTCTACTGTTTGCTGATGATCTGGTGCTTCTGTCCCCAACCAAGGAGGGCCTACATCAGCACCTAGATCTTCTGCACAGATTCTGTCAGACCTGGGCTCTGACAGTAAATCTCAGTAAGACAAAAATAATGGTGTTCCAAAAAAGATCCAGTTGCCACGACCACAAATACAAATTCCATCTAGACACCGTTGCCCTAGAGCACACAAAAGCCTAAACATCAGCGCCACAGGTAACTTCCACAAAGCTGTGAACGATCTGAGAGACAAGGCAAGAAGGGCCTTCTATGCCATCAAAAGGAACAGAAAATTCGACATACCAATTAGGATCTGGCAAAAAATACTTGAATCAGTTATAGAACCCATTGCCCTTTATGGTTGTGAGGTCTGGGGTCCGCTCACCAACCAAGAATTCACAAAATAGGACAAACACCCAAATGAGACTCTGCATGCAGAATTCTGCAAAAATATCCTCTGTGTACAACGTAAAACACCAAATAATGCATGCAGAGCAAAATTAGGCCGATACCCGCTAATTATCATGATCCAGAAAAGAGCCGTTAAATTCTACAACCACCTAAAAGGAAGCGATTCCCAAACCTTCCATAACAAAGCCATCACCTACAGAGAGATTAACTTGGAGAAGAGTCCCCTAAGCAAGCTGGTCCTGGGACTCTGTTCACAAACACAAACAGACCCCACAGAGCCCCAGGACAGCAACACAATTAGACCCAACCAAATCAAGAGAAAACAAAAAGATAATTACTTGACACATTGGAAAGAATTAACAAAAAAACTGCGCAAACTAGAATGCTATTTGGCCCTAAACAGAGAGTACACAGTGGCAGAATACCTGACCACTGTGACTGACCCAAACTTAAAGAAAGCTTTGACTATGTACAGACTCAGTGAGCATAGCCTTGCTATTGAGAAAGGTCGCCGTAGGCAGACCTGACTCTCAAGAGAAGACAGGCTATGTGCAAACTGCCCACAAAATGAGGTGGAAACTGAGCTGCACTTCCTAACCTCCTGCCAAATGTATGACCATATTAGAGACACATATTTTCCTCAGATTACACAGATCCACAAAGAATTAATTCGAAAACAAACCCAATTTTGATAAACTCCCATATCTATTGAGTGAAATACCACAATGTGTCATCACAGCAGCAATATTTGTGACCTGTTGCCACAAGAAAAGGGCAACCAGTGAAGAATAAATACCATTGTAAATACAACCCATATTTATGTTGATTTCTTTTCCCTTTTGTACTTTAACTATTTGCACATAATATGACATTTTAATATTTTGGAACTTTTGTGAGTGTAATGTTTACTGTTAATTTGTATTGTTTATTTCACTTTTGTTTATTATATACTTCACTTACTTTGGCAATGTTAACATATGTTTTCCATGCCAATAAAGCCCTTAAATTGAAATTGAATTGAATTGAGAGAGAGAGAGAATAATCAGAGAGAGAGAGTGAGAGAGACAGAGAGAGAAAGAGAGAGCACTGAGCTGGCTGCCCCACCACCACAGAAAGCACTGAGCTGGCTGCCCCACCACCACTGAAAGCACTGAGCTGGCTGCCCCACCACCACAGAAAGCACTGAGCTGGCTGCCCCACCACCACTGAAAGCACTGAGCTGGCTGCCCCACCACCACAGAAAGCACTGAGCTGGCTGCCCCACCACCACAGAAAGCACTGAGCTGGCTGCCCCACCTCCACAGAAAGCACTGAGCTGGCTGCCCCACCACCACATAAAGCACTGAGCTGGCTATCCCACCACCACAGAAAGCACTGAGCTGGCTGCCCCTCCACCACAGAAAGCACTGAGCTGGCTGCCCCACCACCACAGAAAGCACTGAGCTGGCTGCCCCACCACCACAGAAAGCACTGAGCTGGCTGCCCCACCACCACAGAAAGCACTGAGCTGGCTGCCCCCACCACCACTGAAAGCACTGTGCTGGCTGCCCCACCACCACTGAAAGCACTGAGCTGGCTGCCCCACCACCACAGAAAGCACTGAGCTGGCTGCCCCACCACCACAGAAAGCACTGAGCTGGCTGCCCCACCACCACAGAAAGCACTGAGCTGGCTGCCCCACCACCACAGAAAGCACTGAGCTGGCTGCCCCACCACCACTGAAAGCACTGAGCTGGCTGCCCCACCACCACAGAAAGCACTGAGCTGGCTGCCCCACCACCACTGAAAGCACTGAGCTGGCTGCCCCACCACCACTGAAAGCACTGAGCTGGCTGCCCCACCACCACTGAAAGCACTGAGCTGGCTGCCCCACCACCACTTGAAAGCACTGAGCTGGCTGCCCCACCACCACTGAAAGCACTGAGCTGGCTGCCCCACCACCACAGAAAGCACTGAGCTGGCTTGCCCCACCACCACAGAAAGCACTGAGCTGGCTGCCCCACCACCACAGAAAGCACTGAGCTGGCTGCCCCACCACCACAGAAAGCACTGAGCTGGCTGCCCCACCTCCACAGAAAGCACTGAGCTGGCTGCCCCACCACCACATAAAGCACTGAGCTGGCTATCCCACCACCACAGAAAGCACTGAGCTGGCTGCCCCTCCACCACAGAAAGCACTGAGCTGGCTGCCCCACCACCACAGAAAGCACTGAGCTGGCTGCCCCACCCCACAGAAAGCACTGAGCTGGCTGCCCCACCACCACTGAAAGCACTGAGCTGGCTGCCCCACCACCACAGAAAGCACTGAGCTGGCTGCCCCACCACCACTGAAAGCACTGAGCTGGCTGCCCCACCACCACAGAAAGCACTGAGCTGGCTGCCCCACCACCACAGAAAGCACTGAGCTGGCTGCCCCACCTCCACAGAAAGCACTGAGCTGGCTGCCCCACCACCACAGAAAGCACTGAGCCGGCTGCCCCACCACCACAGAAAGCACTGAGCTGGCTGCCCCACCACCACAGAAAGCACTGAGCTGGCTGCCCCACCACCACAGAAAGCTCTGAGACCATGTATGCGGCTTCATCAGCAACTCAATTATTATTATTTATTTATTTTACATTGTTTGCAAACTGATATGTGACACGTATTAATGCCAAAATAACATGCAAAACAGGCAAGCCTCCCCCCCCCCCCCCCCCAAAAAAAAAAAGATTAACATAAACACATTTAGCATCTCCTGGCTTCCACACACAGCCTACAAGCCACTGATGCAGACCTTTCGAACATCTACATTTAAAAAAGTCTAATAAATCCATGTAATATGTAAGTAAATGTAGTCTGTTTCAGAAGAACAGAATAGCATACTCTGAGTTGTCCTTATGTTAGGCCCTGATCTGGCTATGCCATATGGCTGTGGGCTACACTAGTTCATTTAGCAGACAAGATTAGCTTAGAATTCCGTGGCATTATTTGATATTATTTTATAGTATGAAGAAAACAATTGAACAAAGCTGAATAAAATAGAAAGGATATTTTCTCCAAACGGTTTGAGGGAGTGGGCACATGCGGCTATTCTGTGTTGAGCGTTAACAAAGAAATAGGTACTCCTATATGCTTAATTTAGACTTATTAATATAACTTTAGTTGTTCTACATTGTAAGGCTGCAGGATGCGACTCTAATGATGATTTGAAAAAAGTCGCTTGAAAGGCATGAGCTCTGCTTAGTTTTTTGCACAGGCTGTACACACTTCATCAGTGTCTCATTCACAATTTGACAAGCACTTGATAATGCCTCGAATTTCCCGGCGGCATCCCCTTCGTGTGGCCGTAATGCACCCTAAAAAAATCCATGCCTTTTGCAGCCAGTACCCGTTGTGCCCTTCTCCCTGAGTGGTGCGCTCTTCGAAGCACCTCTCACTCACATGGCTCTCCATCACAGGTCTTTCCTCACAGGCTACAAGTGAAGACAGACACTTCAGGGACGCAACTGCTCACGTTCTTATCCAATTCCGAGGTGCATATTGAAGATATTGGAAGAACTGTCCACATGTACTTTTCGTCAGCCAACAAGATGAGTCGGCCTAACGAACAGCAAAAGCACTAGCCTACGTCAATCTACTATCCCCCATAGTACAAAAGTCGACCTATTCTATTCTGTGCGAGAAATAAATATTCCAAACATAGTCTGGGACAGTTGTGAGATGTGACAAATCCCAAATTAATACAACCACTAGCATAAAAAAAAGTGTTTTACGCACAGAGGCTGACGCAACAGATCAGAACGTTCAGTTTAAAATGTTGATAAACTATTAGGCTATTTCTTCACATTATAAGCGCAGCAATGAGCACACGGCAGTGGGCTAGAAGTGTGAATGTTCCATTAGCAGGAAACACCATTCTCAAAAGTGACCACAAATGCTTTTATTATAAAGGTGCGTTTTTATGGTGAAGATTATCTTCCCCAAACTTGAAACTCACGTGCTGCGTATGTATGCCAGTTAGGCTCTACACCCGTTGGAAAGCGGATTAATGTGCTTCATTTTAAGAAGTTATTTGGCCACTTTATTTGTGATACAAACCTTATCAAAACATATAGGCCTACGGGCTAGGCTACATGAGGTGTGGGACTATGATTAGAAAAAAGTCACACAAAAAAGGCATTGTTTATTGCCTTACACTGGGCATCATTCACAAGTGATAATATATAATTCACAACGGATAGGCTAATATTGTCACCCATCACACCATTCTTGACTTAATCTTGTCTATGCATATACTATATAATATATGTGTGAAATTTGTTTTGATTTAGAATGGACCATTATCATGCACCTGTCTCGAAACAGGGGCAGGGTAAATAAATACATGTCATCTATGCACTTAAATAGCGAATGGAGGACGCTTTTCCCATGGTTCATTTTCATGCCAGCCAGGTAGGCTGTACTCCTGTTGTAAAGAGAAGCAATGTGCTTAATATTAGGAAGTAGGCCTAGACTATAGAAAGCTGATGGGATCCTCCTCTAGTTACCGTGACTAAACGGTCACGTGGAATTTGACTGCCTTCATGGCTCGTGACCGCCGGCGTGGCGGTAATACGGTCACCGCAACAGCCCTAGGTCTGAATACAATATTAGGAAGGTGTTCCTAATGTTTGCTATACTCAGTGTATATATATATACACACAATACTTCTAGCAAATGCTAATGACCAACTGCTAAAAACAGGAAGTAGTTTGCCGGAAGCAGAATGCCATGAACCTTTTTTTTAACCGGGAAATCGTTTTATGACATTGTGCAGGTATCCTATAGAGGAGTTAAAAGGAGAGAGAGGGGACAGAGTGGCGGAGAGAGGGGGTTGGATAGAGCTGGCAAGAGGGGGTTGGAGCGAGTGAGTGAGAGAGAGATGGAGGGAGGGAGGGAGTGAAGGAGGGGTGATCCTGGGGGTTGGGTGACTCATCGGTGTGTGTGTGTGTGTGTGTGTGTGTGTGTGTGTGTGTGTGTGTGTGTGTGTGTGACTGCTTCTGCTGGAGGAGGAGATAGTGGAGAGGTCTACGCATTTAATTACTACCTAGCAGTTCACACACACACACACACACACACGCACAGACATATACACACTAGCATTGCAAATACAAGTTAACTCTCTAGCCACAAAATACCAAATGGCAGCCCCTGGCCAGAAGGATTTCACCTCCAAAGGTGCAGCAAAATAGATACTTAGATATTACTGAGTGATATTCATAGTATGGTGATCTGGAGTGATATTACTGAGTGATATTCATAGTATAGTGATCTGGAGTGATATTACTGAGTGATATTCATAGTATGGTGATCTGGAGTGATATTACTGAGTGATATTCATAGTATGGTTATCTGGAGTGATATTCATAGTATGGTGATCTGGAGTGATTTTACTGAGTGATATTCATAGTATGGTGATCTGGAGTGATATTCATAGTATGGTGATCTGGAGTGATTTTACTGAGTGATATTCATAGTATGGTGATCTGGAGTGATATTCATAGTATGGTGATCTGGAGTGATTTTACTGAGTGATATTCATAGTATGGTGATCTGGAGTGATATTACTGAGTGATATTCATAGTATGGTGATCTGGAGTGATATTACTGAGTGATATTCATAGTATGGTGATCTGGAGTGATATTCATAGTATGGTGATCTGGAGTGATTTTACTGAGTGATATTCATAGTATGGTGATCTGGAGTGATATTCATAGTATGGTGATCTGGAGTGATATTACTGAGTGATATTCATAGTATGGTGATCTGGAGTGATATTACTGAGTGATATTCATAGTATGGTGATCTGGAGTGATATTACTGAGTGATATTCATAGTATGGTGATCTGGAGTGATATTCATAGTATGTTGATCTGGAGTGATATTGCTGAGTGATATTCATAGTATGGTGATCTGGAGTGATATTCATAGTATGGTGATCTGGAGTGATATTCATAGTATGGTGATCTGGAGTGATTACTGAGTGATATTTATAGTATGGTGATCTGGAGTGATATTACTGAGTGATATTCATAGTATGGTGATCTGGAGTGATATACTGAGTGATATTCATAGTATTGGTGATCTGGAGTGATATTCATATCATAGTATGGTGATCTGGAGTGATATTCATAGTATGGTGATCTGGAGTGATATTACTGAGTGATATTCATAGTATGGTGATCTGGAGTGATATTACTGAGTGATATTCATAGTATGGTGATCTGGAGTGATATTCATAGTATGGTGATCTGGAGTGATATTCATAGTATGGTGATCTGGAGTGATATTCATAGTATGGTGATCTGGAGTGATATTACTGAGTGATATTCATAGTATGGTGATCTGGAGTGATATTACTGAGTGATATTCATAGTATGGTGATCTGGAGTGATATTACTGAGTGATATTCATAGTATGGTGATCTGGAGTGATATTACTGAGTGATATTCATAGTATGGTGATCTGGAGTGATATTACTGAGTGATATTCATAGTATGGTGATCTGGAGTGATATTAATGAGTGGATATTCATAGTATGGTGATCTGGAGTGATATTACTGAGTGATATTCATAGTATGGTGATCTGGAGTGATATTCATAGTATGGTGATCTGGAGTGATTTTACTGAGTGATATTCATAGTATGGTGATCTGGAGTGATATTGCTGAGTGATATTCATAGTATGGTGATCTGGAGTGATATTCATAGTATGGTGATCTGGAGTGATATTACTGAGTGATATTCATAGTATGGTGATCTGGAGTGATATTACTGAGTGATATTCATAGTATGGTGATCTGGAGTGATATTACTGAGTGATATTCATAGTATGGTGATCTGGAGTGATATTACTGAGTGATATTCATAGTATGGTGATCTGGAGTGATATTACTGAGTGATATTCATAGTATGGTGATCTGGAGTGATTACTGAGTGATATTTATAGTATGGTGATCTGGAGTGATATTACTGAGTGATATTCATAGTATGGTGATCTGGAGTGATTACTGAGTGATATTTATAGTATGGTGATCTGGAGTGATTACTGAGTGATATTCATAGTATGGTGATCTGGAGTGATATTACTGAGTGATAAACTTAAACTTTATATTAGTTTGTAAAGTTTATACACAGGGAATTCATTTAATATCAACCTTATTGAAATTGAGAATATAAATATATAATTTGCATATTTAAATACATCACAACATATTTTTATAGCTGAATGCAATATTCTTTCAATGTATGCATTTAACACTTCTATTTGTGCAATACAAATAAACTCTTTTTTTTTCATGAATAAATCTTTATACAAATAATGAATCAAAATGCAGGTTCTAGTGGTACTAATATAGCTCCATAAATGATTTCCTGTTTCTTAAATTGGTTGTCATTCCTAGAGTTTGAAATATAAACAATAATACAATACTTAACGTCCCTGCAGTGGATTGGAATAAGATAAGGTAAGAAAGTCGTACTAGGCTATTTCTACACTAGAAGTACTAGGCTATTTCTACACTAGAAGTACTAGGCTATTTCTACACTAGAAGTACTAGGCTATTTCTACACTAGAAGTACTAGGCTATTTCTACACTAGAAGTACTAGGATATTTCTACACTATAAGTACTAGGCTATTTCTACACTATAAGTACTAGGCTATTTCTACACTATAAGTACTAGGCTATTTCTACACTAGAAGTACTAGGCTATTTCTACACTAGAAGTACTAGGCTATTTCTACACTAGAAGTACTAGGCTATTTCTACACTAGAAGTACTAGGCTATTTCTACACTAGAAGTACTAGGCTATTTCTACACTAGAAGTACTAGGCTATTTCTACACTAGAAGTACTAGGCTATTTCTACACTAGAAGTACTAGGCTATTTCTACACTAGAAGTACTAGGCTATTTCTACACTAGAAGTACTAGGCTATTTATACACTAAAAGTACTAGGCTATTTCTACACTAAAAGTACTAGGCTATTTCTACAGGTGTTTCCAAGCCATATTCTTGAAAAGCCAGGAGGAAAATCCAAACATGGATATATTGTTGCATAGAGCACCTCCAACCTGATACAGGCCAAATCCTAACTTGACATGTGCTAAAGCTTCAAACACCAAATGAC
>LR778279.1:47154243-47183142 GCA_902810595.1 Coregonus sp. 'balchen' | reverse complement strand
GGCCCTCCCTTTGTTTCAAATGGAACTTAAAGGTCAAAAACAAGACAAAGGGGGTCTGCGTCTCTCACATGGATAGGCAAACCATTCCATAAAAATTGAGCTCTATAGGAGAAAGCCCTGCCTCCAGCTGTTTACTTAGGATTTCTAGGGACAATAAGGAGGCCTGCGTCTTGTGACCGTAGCATAAGTGTAGGTATGTACGGCAGGACCAAATCAGAGAGATGGGTAGGAGCAAGCCCATATAATGCTTTGTAGGTTAGCAGTAAAACCCTTGAAAATATGCTTGAAAATATAGAGAGTGGTACTCAGTAATGTGTTGTATTGGATTTGCCCCAGACAAAACACTTTGTATTCAGCAAAAAAAGTAATTGCTTTGTCATATTTTTGTAGTATTACTTTAGTGGCTTGTTGCAAACATGATGCATGTTTTGGAATATCCTTCTCTGTCAATTAGGTTAGTATTGTGGAGTAACTACAATGTTGTTGATCCATCCTCAGTTTTCTCCTATCACAGCCAATAAACTCTATAACGTTTTTAAAGTCACCATTGGCCTCATGGTGAAATCCCTGAGCGGTTTCCTTCCTCTCCAGCAACTGAGTTAGGAAGGACGCCTGTATCTTGTAGTGACTGGGTGTATTTATACACCGTCCAAAATGTAATTAATAACTTCACTATGCTCAAAGAGCTATTCAATGTCAGCTTGATAAAAAATATATATATAAATACAGTGAGGAAAAAAGTATTTGATCCCCTGCTGATTTTGTACATTTGCCCACTGACAAAGAAATGATCAGTCTATAATTTTAATGGTAGGTTTATTTGAACAGTGAGAGACAGAATAACAAAAAAATCCAGAAAAAACACGTCAAAAATGTTATAAATTGATTTGCATTTTATTGAGGGAAATAAGTATTTAACCCCCTCTCAATCAGAAAGATTTATGGCTCCCAGGTGTCTTTTATACAGGTAACGAGCTGAGATTAGGAGCACACTCTTAAAGGGAGTGCTCCTAATCTCAGCTTGTTACCTGTATAAAAGACACCTGTCCACAGAAGCAATCAATCAATCAGATTCCAAACTCTCCACCATGGCCAACACCAAAGAGCTCTCCAAGGATGTCAGGGACAAGATTGTAGACCTACACAAGGCTGGAATGGGCTACAAGACCATCGCCAAGCAGCTTGGTTAGAAGGTGACACTATTTGGTGCGATTATTCGCAAATGGAAGAAACACAAAATAACTGTCCAATCTCCCTCGGCCTGGGGCTCCATGCAAGATCTCACCTCGTGGAGTTGCAATGATCATGAGAACGGTGAGGAATCAGCCCAGAACTACACAGGAGGATCTTGTCAATGATCTCAAGGCAGCTGGGACTATAGTCACCAAGAAAACAATTGGTAACACACTACGCCGTGAAGGACTGAAATCCTGCAGCGCCCGCAAGGTCCCCCTGCTCAAGAAAGCACATATACATGCCCGTCTGAAGTTTTCCAATGAACATCTGAATGATTCAGAGGATAACTGGGTGAAAGTGTTGTGGTCAGATGAGACCAAAATGGAGCTCTTTGGCATCAACTCGCCGTGTTTGGAGGAGGAGGAATGCTGCCTATGATCCCAAGAACACCATCCCCACCGTCAAACATGGGAGGTGGAAACATTATGCTTTGGGGGTGTTTTTCTGCTAAGGGGACAGGACAACTTCACCACATCAAAGGGACGATGGACGGGGCCATGTACCATCAAATCTTGGGTGAGAACCTCCTTCCTTCCTTGCATTTGTTCAAATTCGATCGATTCATTTGATTCATCCTGCTGATCATTCTGTCTGGGTCGCTTCAGCGCGAGCGGCTGTTCTGGTTTGGGCGATCAGAAAATAAATAGTCCTGCGAATACCGCTCTAGGCGTGTCGAGGAAGGGAATCGCTTAGAGGGCTGCATAGGTGGGCAAAAATCCTGTATAAAACCGTTTTTCTTGTGTCGAGGAAGTGAATCAGGAAGGTGTTGTGTAACCTGGTAGAGAGGACGCAACCGGTCCGCACCCGGTCCGCACCAGGGGGAAAAGTGTGAATGCATGTGTGATTAAAAAAAAAAAAAAAAAAAAACTATGAAAAAGTGTGAACGTTTCTGTCTTTGGTGGGGAAAGGTTGGTGCACCTCTTCTTGGCAGTTGCCGGTCTCACACTAAGAGAGGAAGAGTGAACGGTGTGTGAAAGCCCATTAAAGTACTAGGGGTAGAAACACTCATACAGTGGTGTTCCACACAAAAGGAAAGTGGACATCAGGAAAGATAAGAGAAAAACCGAACATATACACTGCTCAAAAAAATAAAGGGAACACTTAAACAACACAATGTAACTCCAAGTCAATCACACTTCTGTGAAATCAAACTGTCCACTTAGGAAGCAACACTGATTGACAATAAATGTCACATGCTGTTGTGCAAATGGAATAGACAACAGGTGGAAATTATAGGCAATTAGCAAGACACCCCCAATAAAGAAGTGGTTCTGCAGGTGGTGACCACAGACCACTTCTCAGTTCCTATGCTTCCTGGCTGATGTTTTGGTCACTTTTCAATGCTGGCGGTGCTTTCACTCTAGTGGTAGCATGAGACGGAGTCTACAACCCACACAAGTGGCTCAGGTAGTGCAGCTCATCCAGGATGGCACATCAATGCGAGCTGTGGCAAGAAGGTTTGCTGTGTCTGTCAGCGTAGTGTCCAGAGCATGGAGGCGCTATCAGGGACAGGCCAGTACATCAGGAGACGTGGAGGAGGCCGTAGGAGGGCAACAACCCAGCAGCAGGACCGCTACCTCCGCCTTTGTGCAAGGAGGAGCAGGGGGAGCACTGCCAGAGCCCTGCAAAATGACCTCCAGCAGGCCACAAATGTGCATGTGTCTGCTCAAATGGTCAGAAACAGACTCCATGAGGGTGGTATGAGGGCCTGACGTCCACAGGTGGGGGTTGTGCTTACAGCCCAACACCGTGCAAGACGTTTGGCATTTGCCAGAGAACACCAAGATTGGCAAATTCGCCACTGGTGCCCTGTGCTCTTCACAGATGAAAGCAGGTTCAAACTGAGCACATGTGACAGACGTGACAGAGTCTGGAGACGCCGTGGAGAACGTTCTGCTGCCTGCAACATCCTCCAGCATGACCGGTTTGGCGGTGGGTCAGTCATGGTGTGGGGTGGCATTTCTTTGGGGGGCCGCACAGCCCTCCATGTGCTCGCCAGAGGTAGCCTGACTGCCATTACGTACCGAGATGAGATCCTCAGACCCCTTGTGAGACCATATGCTGGTGCGGTTGGCCCTGGGTTCCTCCTAATGCAAGACAATGCTAGACCTCATGTGGCTGGAGTGTGTCAGCAGTTCCTGCAAGAGGAAGGCATTGATGCTATGGACTGGCCCGCCCGTTCCCCAGACCTGAATCCAATTGAGCACATCTGGGACATCATGTCTCGCTCCATCCACCAACGCCACGTTGCACCACAGACTGTCCAGGAGTTGGTGGATGCTTTAGTCCAGGTCTGGGAGGAGATCCCTCAGGAGACCATCCGCCACCTCATCAGGAGCATGCCCAGGCGTTGTAGGGAGGTCATACAGGCACGTGGAGGCCACACACACTACTGAGCCTCATTTTGACTTGTTTTAAGGACATTACATCAAAGTTGGATCAGCCTGTAGTGTGGTTTTCCACTTTAATTTTGAGGGTGACTCCAAATCCAGACCTCCATGGGTTGATACATTTGATTTCCATTGATAATTTTTGTGTGATTTTGTTGTCAGCACATTCAACTATGTAAAGAAAAAAGTATTTAATAAGATTATTTCATTCATTCAGATCTAGGATGTGTTGTTTTAGTGTTCCCTTTATTTTTTTGAGCAGTGTACTTATGATAACTAGATATTCAGTGGTTGGGAAATAGGAGAAATACGCAAAGGAAAGATTCATGAGGTGTTCCACACATCAGGAGATATAAGAAATAACCAAACACACATTTCTGATAAATAAGTTCTGGTTAAAATAATCAAAGGCAGAACAGATCAACAATAAGAGAAAAGCTAGTATCAATATCAAAAGGATTCAGGACGAATATTAAAATAAGATCAAAAATAAAATAAAAAATAGAATATTTAAAATGATGATAAAAATAAAAAGGGGGTTGAACTTGAGACCGGCATTAGGGAGTTCAAAAATACAGGCCATAAACATGAATAAAACGGCGGTATAAATCCTGAGTGCCTGGGATCCCCTAGACAAGGGGGAAAATAATAGGAACATCTAAAAAATGGGAACAACGCACCAGGATGATGGGCACCAAATGGCCAGAAGGAGGAACGTTTGATGTCACAGTGTGTGAGGAAATGGAAACACAAATAAAAAACTATAAAACAAGACACAGGAAAGAAGAGGAAAAGAAAAAGAAGTACTCAACATGGATGATGAGAAAACAAACAGAAAGAAAGTGGACTGGTCCACGACCTCCGACCTCCGACATACACCACGGGACCTCTGACCTCCGCCATACACCACGGGACCTCTGACCTCCGCCATACACACGGGACCTCTGACCTCCCCAACACCGGGCCCTCTGACCTCGCCATACCCCAGGGGGACCCTCTGATCCCCCCCAACCCCACGGGACCTTGCCCTCCCCCAAAACCCAGGGACCTGACCTCCGCCATAACCAGGGACCTCCGCCATACCCAGGGCCCTCTCCTCCGCCATCCCCCGGGGCCCTCGACCTCCCCAACACCAGGGGACCTCGACCTCCCCCTACACCGGGAAACCCTGCCCTCCCCCATCAGGGGGGGGACTCTGACCTGCCATACAAGGGGGCCCTTACCCCGCCATACCCGGGCCCTCTGACCTCGCCATAACAGGGGGACCTTGACCCCGCCATACAGGGGGGGCCTTCCCCTCCGCCATACACCACGGGACCTGACTGCAACACCACGGGCCCCTTTGACCCCGCCATACACCACGGGACTTGCCCTCCCCCCTTTACACCGGGGGCCCTCTGCCTCCCCCATACACCACGGGACTCGACCTCCGCATCCCACCTCTGCCCCCCCCTCACCCCCCTTGACCTCCCCCCACCCCATGACCCCATACCAAACCCCTCCCCTCCCATCCCACCTTTGATCCCCCTAAAGGGGGCCCTCTCCTGCCATAACCCCAACTCTATCCCCTAAAATTTTGCCCCTCCCCTCCCCCCCGCCTCCCCTTCCCCGGGTCTACCTAAAAGGCCTTGCCTGATACCATTGATCCCAACCCGGGCCTCCCCCTCCAACACCAGGGACCTTACCCCCCCTTTTACACACGGGCCCTCTGCCCCCGCCATACACCAGGGGGCCCTCTACCCCGCCATACACCACGGGCCTCTGACCCCCGCCATACCCCGGGGGGGGACCTGACCTCCGCCATACCCCGGGGGCCCTTGACCTCCGCCTTACACCAGGACCTCTGCCCCCCAACACCGGGGGGACCTCTGACCCCGCCAACCAGGGGACCTCTGACGTCCGCCAACCCCAAGGGACCTTGCCTCCGCCATCCCCAGGGGACCCCCGACCCCGCCATCCCAGGGGGACCTGACCTCCGCTACACCAGGGACCTCTGCCCTCCCCCCAAACACCACGGGCCTCGCCCCCGAAATACCCCGGGGGCCTTGACCTCCCCCAACCCCAAGGGCCCTCCCCCTACCCCACGGGACCCCCCTGACCTCCCCCATACACCGGGGACCTCCCCCCTCGCCAACCCCAGGGCCTCTGACCCCGCATAACCACGGGACCTTGGACCTCCCCCCCAAAAAAACCACGGGACCTGACCTCCCCCATACAGGGGGGGGCCTTGACCTCCCCTACAAGGGGAAAACCCGCCCCGAAACAGGGATTCCGACCTCCGCCATCACCACGGGACCTTTGACCTCCCCCCATAAAACCCCCGGGGCCCTCTGCCCTCCGCCATAACCGGGGGCCTCTACCTCCCCCATACCCCACGGGACCTCGACCTCCCCCCAACCCCAGGGACCTTGACTGCCATACCCCGGGGGCCCTCGACCTCGCCAAACCAGGGGGACCTCTGACCTCCGCCCATACACCACGGGACCCTCTGACCTCCGCCATACACCGGGGGACCTCTGACCTCCGCCCATACACCACGGGACCTCTCGACCTCCGCCATACACCACGGACCTCTGACCCTCCGCCATACACCGGGGGACCTCTGACCTCCCGCATTACACCGGGGGACTCTGACCTCCGCCATACACAAGGGGGACCTCTGACCTCCGCCAACACCACGGGACTCCGACCTCCGCCATACACCACGGGACCTCCGCCATACACCGGGGGACCTCTGACCTACCGCCATACACCACGGGACCTCTGACCTCCGCCATACACCACGGGACCTCTGACCCTCCGCCCATACACCACGGGACCTCTGACCTCCGCCATTACACCACGGGACCTCGACCTCCGCCATACACCACGGGACCTCTGACCTCCGCCTACACGGGGGACCTCTGACCTCCGCCATACACCAGGGACCTCCGACCTCCCGCCATACACACGGGACCTCTGACCTCCGCCATACACCACGGGACCTTCTGACCTCCGCCATACCCCACGGGACCTTGACCTCCCCCCATACCCCACGGGACCTCGACCTCCCCCATACACCAGGGGACCTCGACCTCCCCCATACACCGGGGGACCTCTGACCCCCGCCATACCCCCACGGCCCCTTGCCCTCCGCCATACACCACGGGACTTGCCCCCCCCAACACCACGGACCTGCCCCTCCCCCATACCCCACGGGACCTCGCCCTCCCCCATACACGGGGGACTTGACTCCGCCATAAACCGGGGGACCTGCCCTCCCCCCTAACCCGGGACCTCTGACCCCCAAATACCCCGGGATCGACCCCCGCCAACCCAGGGGGCCCTTAACCTCCGCCAACACCCGGGACCCCTGCCCTCCGCATACACCGGGGAAACCTTCCCTCCCCCATACACCCCGGGACCTTACCCCCCGCCAACCCCACGGGACTCTGACCCCGCCTACCCCAGGGGATTGACCTCCCGCCATAAACCGGGGGGACCTTTGACTCCGCCATACACCACGGGACCTTGACCTCGCCATACACCACGGGACCTCTGACCTCGCCATACACCACGGGACCTCTGACCTCCGCCATACACACGGGGACCTCTGACCTCCGCCATACACCACGGGAACCTCTGCCCTCCGCCATACACCACGGGACCTCCGACCTCCGCCATTACACCGGGGGAACCTCTGGACCTCCGCCATACACCACGGGACCCTCTGACCTCCGCCATACACCACGGGACCTCTGACCTCCGCCATACACCACGGGACCTATGACCTCCGCCATACACCACGGGACCTCTGACCTCCGCCATACACCACGGGACCTCTGACCTCTGACCTCTGTAGTAGTATTCAATAAAAGGAGAAATAGAAATGGAAGAAGAAGGAACTCCTTTCCCATCTTCCCGACCCGAAGGAGAGAAAAAGACTCGAAAGAAGCAGGAAGAATCAAACAAAGAAACAAAGTCAAACAGATTGGACTGCTATGGAGAGCTGAGGGAGGCCTTTCTCTCGATGAATATTTCTCCGGATGAAGATATGACAATTATCGAAGCAACAAACGAACTAATAGGAAGAGAAATAGACAAAATGACGAGAAAATTGAGGAAAAAGGAAGACAGGGAGAGAGAACAGAGCTGGGTTAGACAACAGACTGACAGGGAACTAGAAGAGGAGGAAGAAGGAGCAGCGGCTGAAATATGGGGGGGAGGAAAGAGTGCAGACTAGGAGAACACTGAAAAAAACTGAAAAATATAAAGGGCAATCTCCAATTTTAATAAAAGGTAGCCAGGCACATTATGTTCCATGGGGATCGCAGGACCTGGAAGGATTGGTTGCACGTCTGCCAGATTTGCATGATGGGGCAGGAAAATGGATAAAGACCTTAGAGGAACAAACCATGGGGAAACTGTTGGCTGTTGGGGATCTGACGGCACTGTTGGCAAGGGTGGTAGGAAAGGCAAAAATGGAGGATATACTGGGGAACAGTGACCTGGGGAGAGAAGTGACAGACCCGCAAGGAGACGGGATGGATTTTGACTCACACCGCCCTGAAGTCTGGCGAGCACTGAGACTGGAATATCTGGCAAGAATTTACCCCAAGTCACTAAAAGGGGGGACACTGGGGGAAACGGAGAATCCAGCTGCCTATCTACACGAACAGATGAAACGATGGAGACTGGAAACAGAACGAGACCCAGAAGGGGTCCCACTGATGACAACTCTGTTCCGAATCTCAGTGATAGAGGCCACGCCCCAGCCAGTGAAAAGCAGGCTGGAGGATGTGGTAGGACTAACCTCCTGTGATACACGCAGTAGGACTAACCTCCTGTGATACATGCAGTAGGACTAACCTCCTGTGATACATGCAGTAGAAAAACACAGAAAGGATGAACAGAGACTCACAGAGCAGGGGAGAGACATTCGGAGAAAGCTGACTCAACTCCAACTGGAAGAACTGACAAACAGAGGGAAAAAGATAACCCAGGCCCCAGTAACAGCGACTGAGACAGGAACGGAGGCTGCAGTCTCCCCCGGAGGACCACATCTGCTTCCCGTGCCACAGGCTCAAGTGCAACCCACACCACCAGTAGTGAATGTGTATGCACAACAACCCCAGCAATGGAACAATAGACAACAAAAACCTCTGCAAAACAATCAAAAAGGAGGAAACCGGGGCCCACAAGGGCCACCTGGAATCTGCTGGGGATGCCAACAGCCAGGGGATGCCAACAGCCTGGGGATGCCAACAGCCAGGGGATGCCAACAGCCAGGGGATACCAACAGCCAGGGGATGCCAACAGCCAGGGGATGCCAACAGCCAGGGGATACCAACAGCCAGGGGATACCAACAGCCTGGGGATGCCAACAGCCAGGGGATACCAACAGCCAGGGGATACCAACAGCCAGGGGATACCAACAGCCAGGGGATGCCAACAGCCAGGCGATGCCAACAGCCAGGGGATACCAACAGCCAGGGGATACCAACAGCCAGGGGATGCCAACAGCCAGGGGATACCAACAGCCAGGGGATGCCAACAGCCAGGGGATGCCAACAGCCAGGGGATGCCAACAGCCAGGGGATACCAACAGCCAGGGCATACCAACAGCCAGGGGATGCCAACAGCCAGGGGATGCCAACAGCCAGGGCATACCAACAGCCAGGGGATGCCAACATCCAGGGGATGCCAACAGCTAGGGGATGCCAACAGCCAGGGGATGCCAACAGCCACGGGGATGCCAACAACCAGGGGATACCAACAGCCAGGGGATGCCAACAGCCAGGGGATGCCAACAGCCAGGGGATGCCAACAGCCAGGGGATGCCAACAGCCAGGGGATGCCAACAGCCAGGGGATACCAACAGCCAGGGGATACCAACAGCCAGGGGATGCCAACAGCCAGGGCATACCAGACGAAACTGCCCCAGACGAAACCGTAGCTCAGTTGGTAGAGCATGGCGCTTGCAACGCCAGGGTTGTGTGTTCTTTTCCCACGGGGGCCAGTATGAAAATGCAGTTTCCAGTGTTAACTATGCTGCAGGAGCCAAATTATGCCTCTCACCTCCCCATGTCTAGCAAATACGCCAAAACTGTACGATTCTCAGGACAGACGCAGTTAATTCCAATGACAGCTCCAGTTCGCCTGACAGCGGATGACAAATCCGCAACCCTCCCTATACTCGTATCAGAACACACCCCTGTCAACTTATTAGGAAGAGATGCCCTATGCAAAATGGGTATACAAATTCGGTGTTCCTCTGAAGGGGTAATTATAGATAAAGCAGGGTTAAACTTGCAAATGGTAATGAAACAGGATACAGCAAATGTCTATTGGTTAGGGGGCATTGAGACAGAAGTAGATAAGACAGTCAAGAAGTGGGATAGGTTTATTCAGGCTCAGATACCAGAAGCAGATTGGGGAAAATCAGAATATCATTGCACAATGCAATACGATCCCTATCGTGATGATCTTTTAGAACATCTATGGTTGTTAAACACAAATGGGAAATCAGTACCAATGATGTCTCAGTACATAGTCATGGGAAAACAGGGAGCAGCAATGGAGGTAACAGACAGGGACGGCTCAGACTTTGTGGCAAAATGGTATAATGTTTCTGGTGCTGCCCCACACATTACTTTACTAGTAAACAAGGGAATGGAGGATTTGGGCCCCATGATGAAGCGAGCAAAAACAAGTCAATGGAACAAAACAGAAAACCTGCTGATTGTGTTGCGTAATCTACTGATAACTGTAATCTACTGATAACTGTAATCGACTGATAACTGTAATCGACTGATAACTGTAATCTACTGATAACTGTAATCTACTGATAACTGTAATCGACTGATAACTGTAATCTACTGATAACCGTAATCTACTGATAACTGTAATCTACTGATAACTGTAATCGACTGATAACTGTAATCTACTGATAACCGTAATCTACTGATAACTGTAATCTACTGATAACTGTAATCTACTGATAACCGTAATCTACTGATAACTGTAATCTACTGATAACTGTAATCTACTGATAACTGTAATCTACTGATAACTGATGCGCATGGTTTTGACCATTGCGCAAGGGGGAAAGTGATAAGGAAAATAAAAAAACAGGGATACTGGTCACCATATCTACAGGCAATGGTAGATGAGGCATTAACAAAATGTGAGGTGTGTGCACAAAACAATGTACGAAAAGGAATAACCACGCCCATAGGTCACATACCAGTCCCAGAAGGACCATTTCGACATCTAGTCATGGACTATGTGGATATGATAAAAAAAGGTGAATGGCAAAAGATACATGCTAGTGATCATAGATAGATTTAGCAGATGGGTAGAGGTGGTACCATCAGCAGATCTAGGATCAGGGACAGTAATCACTTTCTAACCAGAGAAGTAATACCCAGAATAAATGGAACCCTCAAGGCTAAACTGAATATAATCTGTACCAGTGCAAAGCTCAATTGGGTGGATGCACTACCATTGGCTTTAATGAGCTATCGCATGCAAACTAACAGAAATACGCACCTAACCCCGCATGAAATGCTTACGGGTCGACCCATGCTAGTGCCAGTTCTGATAGGGCCCTACAAAGGACCCTCATTGGAACAATTAGAGATGGAGCTTAAAGCATATGTAAGACAACTAACTGCTATACATAAAGTGATCTATCTCCAGGAAAAAAAGCGAGAACCGGAACCCGGACCAGAGGAGCCAGGACCGGTGATTCCAGGAGACCGAGTTTACATCCGAGTGTTTCGCAGAAAGTTGAACGAGCCCAGGAGATAAGGACCATACACGATCCGAGCGACGCCCACGGCGATACAGGTGGAAGGAAGTACAACGTGGTACCATCTGAATCACTGCACCAGGGTCTCGAAGGGAACCGGCCTGCCACCGGCGAGCCATGAGGAAGCTGAGGATGTCGAGGCACCAGGCGGAGTCCAAGAAGAAGAACAAGCAAGCATGAGCCTTAGCACCAACATCAAAGGCCACTCCCTCCTGAGAATCCGGAGAGTCAGGAGGTGGGGCCTGATGAGGTGGGGAACACTGCTGATAGGATACCTGCTATGGCAGATGCCCCAAGCACAAGCGATCACCCAGGCAACGGAGAGACAACAGGAGATGGAGGGGAGAGTGACTTCCCCACCATTGAAGAAAGTGACTCCCCTGCTATTGAGGAAGGTGACTTCCCTACGATTGACTTCTCTGCCCTCTTATGGTCCCCAACAACTGAAGAGCTGTGGAATTGCTCTGACAGTAATAGCAGTTAACCTAGTAAAGATGGTAGTGAGTCTGCCCACAACCATACAGTATTCTAGAGATAGCCTTGCTGAACCAGGAAGAGTATCTGTTGTGAACAGAGACCAAATATTGTACACAGGCTGGCCCAGACTAGGTAGATGCCTGTTACGTCCTGACTCTAGGGACTTGTATTGGTTGAGTCAGGGTGTGTATTTTCTGTGTTGGGTTTGTCTATGTTAGTTTCTAGATCGTTTAGATCTACAGTGGGGAAAAAAAGTATTTAGTCAGCCACCAATTGTGCAAGTTCTCCCACTTAAAAAGATGAGAGAGGCCTGTAATTTTCATCATAGGTACACGTCAACTATGACAGACAAAATGAGGAAAAAAAATCCAGAAAATCACATTGTAGGATTTTTTATGAATTTATTTGCATATTATGGTGGAAAATAAGTATTTGGTCAATAACAAAAGTTTCTCAATACTTTGTTATATACCCTTTGTTGGCAATGACACAGGTCAAACGTTTTCTGTATGTCTTCACAAGGTTTTCACACACTGTTGCTGGTATTTTGGCCCATTCCTCCATGCAGATCTCCTCTAAAGCAGTGATGTTTTGGGGCTGTCGCTGGGCAACACAGACTTTCAACTCCCTCCAAAGATTTTCTATTGGGTTGAGATCTGGAGACTGGCTAGGCCACTCCAGGACCTTGAAATGCTTCTTACGAAGCCACTCCTTCGTTGCCCGGGCGGTGTGTTTGGGATCATTGTCATGCTGAAAGACCCAGCCACGTTTCATCTTCAATGCCCTTGCTGATGGAAGGAGGTTTTCACTCAAAATCTCACGATACATGGCCCCATTCATTCTTTCCTTCACACGGAACAGTCGTCCTGGTCCCTTTGCAGAAAAACAGCCCCAAAGCATGATGTTTCCACCCCCATGCTTCACAGTAGGTATGGTGTTCTTTGGATGCAACTCAGCATTCTTGTCCTCCAAACACGACGAGTTGAGTTTTTACCAAAAAGTTATATTTTGGTTTCATCTGACCATATGACATTCTCCCAATCCTCTTCTGGATCATCCAAATGCACTCTAGCAAACTTCAGACGGGCCTGGACATGTACTGGCTTAAGCAGGGGGACACGTCTGGCACTGCAGGATTGAGTCCCTGGCGGCGTAGTGTGTTACTGATAGTAGGCTTTGTTACTTTGGTCCCAGCTCTCTGCAGGTCATTCACTAGGTCCCCCCGTGTGGTTCTGGGATTTTTGCTCACCGTTCTTGTGATCATTTTGACCCCACGGGGTGAGATCTTGCGTGGAGCCCCAGATCAAGGGAGATTATCAGTGGTCTTGTATGTCTTCCATTTCCTAATAATTGCTCCCACAGTTGATTTCTTCAAACCAAGCTGCTTACCTATTGCAGATTCAGTCTTCCCAGCCTGGTGCAGGTCTACAATTTTGTTTCTGGTGTCCTTTGACAGCTCTTTGGTCTTGGCCATAGTGGAGTTTGGAGTGTGACTGTTTGAGGTTGTGGACAGGTGTCTTTTATACTGATAACAAGTTCAAACAGGTGCCATTAATACAGGTAACGAGTGGAGGACAGAGGAGCCTCTTAAAGAAGAAGTTACAGGTCTGTGAGAGCCAGAAATCTTGCTTGTTTGTAGGTGACCAAATACTTATTTTCCACCATAATTTGCAAATAAATTCATAAAAAATCCTACAATGTGATTTTCTGGAAAAAAAATTCTCAATTTGTCTGTCATAGTGGACGTGTACCTATGATGAAAATTACAGGCCTCTCTCATCTTTTTAAGTGGGAGAACTTGCACAATTGGTGGCTGACTAAATACTTTTTTTCCCCACTGTATGTTGGCCAGGGTGGTTCCCAATCAGAGGCAGCTGTAGCTCGTTGTCTCTGATTGGGGACCATACTTAGGTAGCCTGTTGGCACTAGTGGGTTGTGGGATCTTGTTCGGTTGTAAGGTATGTTGTTTGGATGCTACCTTGGACGTCACGTTTCGTTTGTTGTTTTGTCGTGTGTTTAGCCGTAAATAAATATGAATCACGCTTCGCCTTGGTCCTTCTCGTCCGTAAACGATCGTGACAATGCCAGATAGAAGGATATGCACTGTTTAAAATAAAATGCCTAAAAAATCATTGTGTGGAAGTTAAGCCAAAAATAAATAAAAAAGGAAAACTTGTAGGGAATAGATATGTAAAGATAATGGATATATATGATCTCACCAGAACTTAAGGAATCGGCCCCTGAAGCTAGAATAAAATATAGAATAATACCCAAGAAATGACAGTTACAGAAACTCAAAGATCCTTTTCAATACGGAGGATCAAACCTCTGCCAGAACTGTCAATCATCAAACAATGGGAGAAGCAGTCTGGGATGAATACGGCTGTAAAATAGAAATTGACAAGGGAAACACCACTTGGGAAATTACCTTAGAGGAGTTGACATGAGAATGATGCAACATATGTATTGGAAATAGTCAGCAATAAATGGTCAGAAGGGAACAATATAACAACGATTGATATTACTCCTAATTCCACACGTCAGCCTAGACAGGAAAGAAAAATAGGGACAGATAATGCAACCATGGCAATCACCCAAGGACCGTCAATTAGTGTAACAACTAAACCAATAGAGACAGAACTAGAAACAACAGAATCAACTGGGTTCTTTCAAAATGTCTGGGAATCTTTGACTAATTGGGGAAACCAGGAAAATAAACAAATCTAGCTCAGCACCTGCAGTAATACCGGAAATAATGAAAGCACCAAATAAACTAAGGAGACTATGGGAGGGAGCATTACCAGATGGGCCAGTATTCAGCTAAAGTAATTAATAAGAAAACGGATTGTCTAGTATGCTCCCCCTCCCCATTAAAGGAACTGATGGTAATACCAAGTCCACATAGCCACAGGGACTGTGCTGACTTTAAACGAAACTTCTGTCACCTCAAAAGATCAGAGAGACCCTTTTTGTCACGATCGTCGGTGAGAGAGGACCAAGGCGCAGCGTTGAAGGTGAACATATCCTTTTATTTTACTGATCACACGATCAAAACGATAACGTGACGTCTACGGTTTAACACAAACCGAAATGAACAAGAAACCACAAACACAAAGTGCAAGACAGACAGTTAAATATGGCTCCCAATCAGAGACACCCAGCTGACACTCGTTGCCTCTGATTGGGAGTCACTCAGACCAACATAGAAAAATAAACATAGACTTACACACCCTGGCTCAACATAACATAGTCCCCAGAGCCAGGGCGTGACACTATTGCCCTGCAGAATGCTTATCGTCCTTAGGAAGTCCTGACCATCACAAAAACTATAATCAAACAGGATGGGGGGAGTGGTGTAAAATATTAGATGTCAGAATAGAACCAAGAAAAATGGAAACACCAGAGAAATATCTAATAGATTATGAGATTATGAGCAGAATTATGAATGCTATAACAAAACAAACGGGGAACATGATTTGGGAAAATGTGAGACCACATGGCACCTAAATAACAAATGCAGACACTCCTCGAAGAGCAACCTATCAGGCGGCAGGGTCAAGCACTGGAGGGATAGTTACTAATGGAGGGCCTGGTGACCCTGGGGAATGCGAGAAGCAGACACTAACACTGCCACTGATCTCTCCTTATGAGGAGGAATCGGAGGCAGTGGCAGATTTCTTTTGGGTATGTGGAGAACAAAGAATTAGAGCCACTTTGCCTAGAGGATGGATGGGAATATGTGCTAGAGTACAAATGCTTCAGGAAGTAGTTATATCAGAATGGGAGTTAGTAAAAACAACAAATCAGGACGTACAGAATAATGATTAAAGGGTAAAAAGAGCGAATGAACATGACCCCAATGTTAGATGCAATAGGTCCAACCCAGAGGAATTCCAAATGAATATCAGGCAAGAGATGAAATTAAAGCAGGATTTGAATATCAGGCAAGAGATGAAATTAAAGCAGGATTTGAATATAAGGCAAGAGATGAAATTAAAGCAGGATTTGAATCAATATTTGTCTGGATTTCACCTAACAAAAACCTAGAATGGATCAATTATATTTACTATAATCAACAAAGGTTTATTAATTACACAGACTCTGCGTTAACAGCTCTGGGAGAGCAAGTACAGGCAACAAGTAGAATGACCTGGCAGAATAGGCAGGCTCTAAACTGGCTCTTAGCGGAGAAAGGTGGAGTCTGTTATGTTTGGGGATGAATGTTGTACCTTCATTCCCAGTAATACTGCCCCGGATGGTTCATTCACTGAAGCAATGACTAAGCTCAAAGGACTATGGAAAGAAGTTAAGGACAATCCTGGGCATGACGCTCACACTTGGGATTGGATGGACTTAACTTTGGGAAAGTGGGGATCATGATAGGCATAGCACTTGTAGTAATGGGAATGGTCTTTTGTTGTGTACTGCCTTTGTTAAAATCACTTTTGATTCAAACCACAGTAAAGCAAACGACTGTACAGACAATTGTTAATAATTCACCCAAAGAAATACACCCTGTTCAGGGAGCTCCAGGACAGTATGTTAATGAATATGGAAAGCCCTGCAATATTAAAGGAGGACCAATGGACTTCCCATTTGGGAATCCTGAATGTCTGTATGGTGTTGTCCTTGGGGGTGGATGGGCCTGTCATGGTTACAAAGCTCAACAGCAACAATTGGGGGTTAGCTTAGAGGGAAACCTTCCGGACCTGTACCCAGTACCCGACTGGGCTCCTCGTCCTCATCGTCATGGGTCAGACAATGAGGAAGATACATGATTGATACTTTGTACCCCAGATGCATGCCTGGATAGTGAATATAGTCAATACAGAGTGTGATTGTTCTTTAACGTGCGTATGTATATAATTTCTTGAGTCACGCCACCAATATAATGAGATAAGGGACAGAGGCCCCATTTAGAGAAACGCACGTAGCTCTTGTAGGTAAATAACATGTGACACCGAAGGATGTTAATCATGTACATATAATGGAGTAACTGTGTAGGTTGTGTAAGCATGACCATGCATTTGTGTCTGTATAAAAGGAGAGCTCCGGGTCGGGGCAAGCAGTCGCTCCATGGACCGGCTCGGCTTTGTTACGCTTTAATAAAGTATATTCTGAATTCACAAGCTCCAGTTTTTTTAGAGATACTTTTGAGTTAAATATTTCTACCACATCAGCTGGCTAGCTAAAAAAGGGATTTTGAGTTTGTGTTTTTAATTTACAATAATAAATACATCAAGATAACTAGCTAGCTGGTGATATGCAATTCACTTAGCTTGATATACTGTATAACTAGCTATCAGAACAAGTTCACAATTAATACATATTTATAGTAATCAAATCAAGCTTTATTTATACAGTACATTTCAGACATCAAATGCAACGCACTGTGCTTCACCGAAAACAAAACAAAAAAACTATGAAAATAAAAACTGAAACATCTAAAAAAGAGGAAAAACAACCTCATGATTTCAAAGACATGAAAATGAGTTTGAACTCCTGGAAAAGATCTTGGGTGCTAATGGGGATAGATTGTTGTCAGAGCAGCTTACCGATCACTGCACCTGTACACAGCCCATCTGTAATTAGCCCACCCAACTACCTCATCCCCATATTGTTATTTATTTTTGCTCATTTGCACCCCAGTATCTCTATTTGCACTATCATTCCAATGTTAATACTAATTGTAATTATTTTGCACTATAGCCTATTCATTGCCCTACCTCCATAACTTACTACATTTGCACACACTGTATATATATTTTCTGTTGTATTTTTGACTTTATGTTTTGTTTACCCCATATGTAACTCTGTGTTGTTGTTTTTATCGCACTGCTTTGCTTTATCTTGGCCAGGTCGCAGTTGTAAATGAGAACTTGTTCTCAACTGGCTTACCTGGTTAAATAAAGGTGAAATAAAATAAATAAAAATAGATGCGGTAGAGGTCAGTGGAATGCAGACTGTGGGGGATAGGATGCTGGATTGGCACACATTCAACAAACCTGATCTAACAAAGTGGCTATTTGTCAAATCCGTCATGATTGATGTATTGTAGCAGGCCCACAATGTGGCTACTAAAATACGATTTGGATATATTTGGCTGTTTTTGCTGCATAACATTTAGAAGTTGTTCCTTTTTCAGGTTTAGAAAAAGTGACTGCTAAATGCTACCTCCTGTTTGTATAAGCTGTTAGCATAGCTAGCATACAGACATCGGTGGTGGTAGTCCGTTGTCTTTAACTGTAATGCAGTTGATTGATGACGAACATGTGTTGGGGTTGACATCCATACAAACATAATACTCCGATTTTTACCTCAATACACATAAACAATAGCCTACATGTAGGCTAATTTAGCTGGTGGGCAATGGGGAGACTCATTTAGCTGGGGGGCAACGGGGAGACTCATTTAGCTGGGGGGCAACGGGGAGACTCATTTAGCTGGGGGGCAATGGGGAGACTCGGGATGGAGATGCAGGTGGGAAAACAGTGCAGCCTTTCTACCTCATTCTATTTTGGCTGAGCTCCTATGTCAAGCACCGGGAAACGAACTCCAACATCTCAGAAGAGGTAAGGTCTTGTCTACTATCTAATCAACACAACATTGACATTATCCCACCCCTGGTTAGCCACTATTGGCTTAAAAAGACAAACCTAACACAATATCTGCCAATTAATCACAGACAACGATGAGACAGCCTATAGGGAGAAGGTCAGAGACCTGGCCGTGTGGTGCCAGGACAACAACCTCTCCCTCAACGTGACCAAGACAAAGGAGATCATTGTGGACTATAGGGAAAAAAAGAGGACTGAGCACGCCCCCATTCTCATCGACGGGGCTGTAGTGGAACAGGTTGAGAGCTTCAAGTTCCTTGGTGTCCACATCACCAACAAACTATCATGGTCCAAACAGACCAAGACAGTCGTGAAGAGTTCACGACAAAGCCTATTCCCCCTCAGGAGACTGAAAAGATTTGGCATGGGTCCTCAGATCCTCAAAAGGTTCTACAGCTGCACCATCGAGAGCATCCTGACTGGTTGCATCACTGCCTGGTATGGCAACTGCTCGGCCTCCGACCGCAAGGCACTACAGAGGGTAGTGCGTACGGCCCAGTACATCACTGGGTCCAAGCTTCCTACCGTCCAGGACCTCTATACCAGGCGGTGTCAGAGGAAGGCCCTAAAAATTGTCAAAGACTCCAGACACCCTAGTCATAGACTGTTCTCTCTGCTACCGCACGGCAAGCGGTACCGGAGCGCCAAGTCTAGGTCCAAAAGGCTTCTTAACAGCTTCTACCCCCAAGCCATAAGACTCCTGAACAGCTAATCATGGCTACCGGACTATTTGCATTTTTTACTTATCAATTTTTTCATTTTGACTTATTTTTCTTAAAACTACATTGTTGGTTAAGGGCTTTTAAGTAAGCATTTCACTGTAAGGTCTACACCTGTGTTATTCGGCGCATCTGGCAAATAACATTTGATTTTGATTTGATTAATTCCCAGCAATATTGCCCCGTCTGTCTGTGTGGTGTTTATCTCTCATGCTGACCAGACCGGCTCCGCGCGTATGTTGATTTTGTCTATAAAAAAATTACAATAAATTGTACTTTTACCCCTTTTTTGTGATATCCAGTTACAGTCTTGTCCCATTGCTGCAACTCCCCTACGGACTCGGGAGAGGCGAAGGTCAAGAGCCATGCGTCCTCCGAAACATGACCCTTCCAAGCTGCACTGCTCACTTAATCCAGAAGCCAGCCGCACCAATGTGTCGGAGGAAACACTGTCCAGCTGGCGACCTACGTCAGCTTGCAGGCGCCCGACCTGCCACAAGGAGTCACTAGATCACGATGGGACAAGGAAATCCCGGCCGGCCAAACCCTTCCCTAACCCGGACAATTGTGCGCCGCCTCATGGGTCTTCTGGTCACGGCCAGCTGGGATTGAACCCCGGTCTGTAGTGACGCCTCTAGCACTGTGATGTAGTGCCTTAGACCGCTGCGCCACTCGGTCTGTAGTGACGCCTCTAGCACTGCGATGCAGTGCCTTAGACCGCTGCGCCACTCGGTCTGTAGTGACGCCTCTAGCACTGAGATGCAGTGCCTTAGACCGCTGCGCCACTCGGTCTGTAGTGACGCCTCTAGCACTGAGATGCAGTGCCTTAGACCGCTGCGCCACTCGGTCTGTAGTGACGCCTCTAGCACTGCGATGCAGTGCCTTAGACCGCTGCGCCACTCGAGAGGCCCTGGTTTAGTCTATTCCCACCAGACGCATTCATGACACGCAGGTTAAAACACCAAAACCAAAGCTGTGTTCGAATACTCATACTAACCATACTATTTATGACGTGAATTGAGTATATAGTACGCTTATTGGTCATAGTATGGATATAGTTAGTATGCCAAAAGTTCCTGGATGTCGTACTAAATTCGCCAAAATACGAAGTATACAAGCAGTGGACACTATTTCCGTGCTTTTAGGGCCAATAATGCAATGCTTCATAAAATGGGCGTGGCTTCATAACGTTTTCAGATTTGAAGAAAATGGCGGAAAATATGCATGTACTTTTACCCCTTTTTCATGATATCCAGTTGGTACAGTCTTGTCCCATCGCTGCAACTCCCCTACAGACTTGGGAGAGGCGAAGATCGAGAGCCATGCGTCCTCCGAAACACGACCCTGCCAAGCCGCACTGCTTCTTGATACACTGTTCGCTTTACCCGGAAGCCAGCCGCACCAATGTGTCGGAGGAAACACCGTCCAGCTGGCGACCGAAGTCAGCTTGCAGGCGCCCGACCCACCACTAGACTGGCACATTCCCTAGATTCACAATTAAAGGGGAAATACACCAAAAATATCTAAATGTTCGTTTTCTTCCAGACAAAAAAAAAATGGTATTCAGATGTGATTTAAGCATTGACATGGACTGAGAACATCCAATTTCATTGTTTCTCTATGAACAATTATAATTTTGGGTGAAAAACTAAATAAATATAAAACCAAGGAAAAATAAAACTGAGAAAACTGAATTTGGGAAAATCTAAAACTGAATCTGCTTTTATAGGGCTCCCCTTAGTTGTTTATTAACCTTTATTTTACCAGGCATATTGAAAGAAAACATTATCTTGGACACCAAGCAACCGGGGAACAGCTGCAGGGGAGAAGAGAAGAATTTAATAATAATAATTATAGCTAATTTTTTAAAGTAGTTATCTTGCTAGAAAAGGTTGGAGACCCCTGAATTAGTGCCTTGGTAGACAAAGTCTGACCATACTCCAGTCAGTCCTCCTCAGTCTGACCATACTCCAGTCAGTCCTCCTCAGTCTGACCATACTCCAGTCAGTCCTCCTCAGTCTGACCATACTCCAGTCAGTCCTCCTCAGTCTGACCATACTCCAGTCAGTCCTCCTCAGTCTGACCATACTCCAGTCAGTCCTCCTCAGTCTGACCATACTCCAGTCAGTCCTCCTCAGTCTGACCATACTCCAGTCAGTCCTCCTCAGTCTGACCATACTCCAGTCAGTCCTCCTCAGTCTGACCATACTCCAGTCAGTCCTCCTCAGTCTGACCATACTCCAGTCAGTCCTCCTCAGTCTGACCATGGTTGGGTTAGGGTTGGGTTAGGGTTAGGTTGGGTTAGGGTTGGGTTAGGGTTAGGGTTGGGTTGGGTTAGGGTTAGGACTAGTAACCCCACAGAGACCTTATTAAAGGTATAATATGGGTTAGGGTTAGGGTTGGGGTTGGGTTGGGTTAGGGTTGGGGTTAGGGTTGGGTTAGGGTTAGGTTAGGGTTCGGTTGGGGTTAGGGTTGGGTTGGGTTAGGGTTGGGTTGGGGGTTGGGGTTGGGTTAGGGTTAGGGTTGGGGTTGGGTTAGGGTTGGGTTAGGGTTGGGGTTGGGGCTGTGGTTGGGTTAGGGTTAGGGTTAGGGTTGGGTTGGGGTTAGGGTTAGGTCATTCTATGAGTAATCTTTCCACAGGTATCAGGTCTGAACATACAGACGGAAGTGATATCAGACAGATCAGAACAGAGATAAAACACATGACAGGTATCAGACATGTTTTATTAAGACACAGGAGCAACATTCTGTCAACTCAAACACTGAAGTTTGCCTCTCAGCCATGTGACTAAATATCATAAAACAACCGTTTTCTAGTGGAATCTAGGCTGCGATTCAATCCAACATGGTGCTATAGCGAAAATGACATTTAAAGGTAATTTCCGATTGAGCCGATATCTGCAGAGTTTAACTAGAATGTGAACGCAGGAATATTGCCTTTTAAAGCAACAGGAGAGTGAGTGGTCACGTGACAGTAGCCACATCATGAGTCTGTTTTCTGGTTCTCAGAACAAACAGCAGCAGCACCTTCACTGGGACCACATCAGTAAAGATGGGGGGTCTCAGCTTCCCTGCTGCTCTCTGTGTGTGATCAGTCCTTTAGAGATCAGGTCTGGAACCTCCACCGCCAGCCACGGACCCAACTACACACACAGAGAAAGAGTCAGTTAGTTACTGGACATGCAGAGCTGTGAGGAAGTATGTACACCCCTGAAAAGTTATTTTTGGACAGATGGATATTTGATCTTAATTTCAATACTATTGACAGATAAAGGTAACAAATAACACTGAAAAATTAAACTTAGCAATCTTTAATAATATAATAATATAATATGCCATTTAGCAGACGCTTTTATCCAAAGCGACTTACAGTCATGCGTGCATACATTTATTTTTTTTGTGTGTATGGGTGGTCCCGGGGATCAAACCCACTACCTTGGCGTTACAAGCGCCGTGCTCTACCAGCTGAGCTACAGAGGACCACACAATTAGAAATGCAATTTCTGATAGACAGTTACAAGAAACGCCTACATTAAGTTATTTCAGCCAAAAGGGGGCAACACCAGCTATTGTAGCTAGGGGAGTACTTATTTTTCCCGCACAAGGACATTTCATTCCTGTAGATTTTTGTTGAATAAATGATTGCCAAGTGTAGCTTTTCAGTGTTATTTGATAAATTAGGTTCCCTTTATCTGTCAATAGTATTGAAATGAAGATCAATTATCCATGTAAAAAAAAAGGGGTGTACTTCCTTCCTAGTAAAGTTAGTAGTAGTTAGTAGTACAGCCAAGTCTAATAACACAGAACTAATACACACACACAAGACACACACCAGACACACAGACACACACACACCAGACACACATACATCACACACACACACACACACACACCCACACCAGACACACAGACACACCAGACACACATACATCACACACACACACACCCAGACACACACACACACACACACACACCAACCACACACACACACACCAACACCCAAAACCCACCAGACACACACACCCACCAGACACACACACACACACACCAGACGCACACACCAGACACACCCCACACCAGACCACAACACACCAGACACACACACACCAGACACACACCACCCACACAGACACACACACACACACACACCAGACGCACACACACCAGACACACACCACACCACACCAGACACACACACACACAGCACACCACCACACCTCAGACAACACACACACAACCCCACCCCCCAGACACACACACCACACACAAAACACCTCAGACACAACACAACACACACACCTCAGACACACACACAATACCTCAGACCACACACACCAGACAACACAACACCAGAACACTAGACACACACACACACACACACACACCAGACACAGACACACACCCACCAGACACACAGACACACCACACCAGACACACACACACCAGACACACATACATCACACACACCAGAGACACACACACACACACCTCAGACACACACACACACACACCTCAGACACACACACACACACACCTCAGACACACACACACACACACCTCAGACACACACACACATACCTCAGACACACACACCAGACACACACCAGACACACACACACCAGACACACTAGACACACACACACACACACACCAGACACACAGACACACACACCAGACACACACACACCAGACACACATACATCACACACACACACACACCAGAGACACACACACACACACACACCTCAGACACACACACACACCTCAGACACACACACACACCTCAGACACACACACCAGAGACACACACCAGAGACAAACAGACACACACCAGACACACACCAGACACACACACACACACACCGCACGTACCCCCAGGGCCATCAGGTGAGCCAATCCAAACTTTGGTACGTTCCGCGCCCACAGGGGTTTGAAGTGGTCCGTCAGACAAATCTTCCCCCCCCTGCAACAAGACAGGAACCATGTCACCCTTCACCAATCTCCATCACATTGGGCCATCTGTGTATTTAACTTACCTGTACATCTTGGCGGTTTTCCCATCCAGCTCTGGGATGGCGACCTCGGGGGCGGTGGACGGGTACGTTACAGGAATCTGACCAGACAGGAGAGACAGGTGTGTGTCAGTGTTTGCTGGACATTTGACCGGGCAGCATTTTTAATTTACCGGACATTTGAGACATTTACCGGCCCCATATGCATTGGGTGCATAAACCATTAGGGCGTCCACCCACGGTGCTCAGAATGACAGAAATCACCTTTAGATTATGGTCATTCATCTCAACAGAACATGCAAATCAAGGATGCAATGATGTGCGGTCTTTCTTACCGAATTCTGATGTGCAAAAATATTAATTGAAAAACATTTACTTTTCCTCAGCCAACAAGACGAGTAACGAACAGCAGGACCACTAGTCTGTCAATCTAATATCCCCCATAGTAGAACAGTCGACCTATTCTATTGGTCAGCTAAATAGCCTGTTCCAAACAGACTCTGGGCCAGTTGTGGGACGATCCCAAATTAATTCAACCAGTAGGCCTAGACTACATAACAATACATCTAAAGTAATGAGTATGATGCAATAGATCAGAACGTTTAGCTCAACATGGTGGTAAACTATTTTTTCTTCACATTATAAGTGCAGCAAGGCGCACAAGGCTGCAGACTACGGGTGAATGTTCCTTCCATAATTAGCGGGAAAACACCGTTGTCAAAAGGCCACCGCACATGCTAGCGGTTTCATGAGACAGAGATGAAAATATCTGTTAGAAATGTAGAAAGAGGAGAAACTAGCATGGGGTTGCTAATATGACTAGAGTTGTTCCTTTGGCTACCGGACAATGAAAGAAAGTTGATAACCAATTGAGCATGAAGGAAATAGGCTACTGGTTTCAATGGCACATGGAAGTCTTTATAAAATAATTGCCTCTACGTTTCTATGGTTGGATTTTACTTTGAAAGCAAGGTAAGACATGCCTCATAATCTGAAGTAAAACGTCCAGGTTTCAAACAATTAAAATGTATGTTTTCAAAATGCATACAGCCTCCAGCTCATTGCAAAGTGGTGTGTGACGTGCTGAAGGGTTAGCCTGGTTAGGGTTAGCCTGGTTAGGGTTAGCCTGGTTAGGGTTAGGGTTAGCCTGGTTAGGGTTAGCCTGGTTAGGGTTAGCCTGGTTAGGGTTAGGGTTAGCCTGGTTAGTGTTAGGGTTAGCCTGGTTAGGGTTAGGGTTAGCCTGGTTAGGGTTAGCCTGGTTAGGGTTAGCCTGGTTAGGGTTAGCCTGGTTAGGGTTAGGGTTAGCCTGGTTAGGGTTAGGGTTAGCCTGGTTAGGGTTAGGGTTAGCCTGGTTAGGGTTAGCCTGGTTAGGGTTAGGGTTAGCCTGGTTAGGGTTAGGGTTAGCCTGGTTAGGGTTAGGGTTAGCCTGGTTAGGGTTAGGGTTAGCCTGGTTAGGGTTAGGGTTAGCCTGGTTAGGTGCCTGTTAGGGGGTTAGCCTGGTTAGGGTTAGCCTGGTTAGGGTTAGGGTTAGCCTGGTTAGGGTTAGGGTTAGCCTGGTTAGGGTTAGCCTGGTTAGGGTTAGGGTTAGCCTGGTTAGGGTTAGCCTGGTTAGGGTTAGCCTGGTTAGGGTTAGCCTGGTTAGGGTTAGGTGCTGCCTAGTTGCCTATGCCCTTGAGCTGCTGTTTGAAACATGTGATTGCATTTAGAATAGCCTATGTTTCACTCCACTGAACCCTAACTAACCCTAACTAACCCTAACTAACCCTAAATACCTAGTCCGCTGTTTGATGAGCTGTAGCAGCAGATCTCACGCTACATCGACTGGTATTTAAAAATCAATGAATAGGCAAAAATTCATTATTTTGCAATGGGATTATTATTATTTTTCTGACCATTTTATTTATCTGCTTTATATTAATTTTTGCCCAAAAGCCGGTTATTACCGGCTAACGGAAACCTTGGTGTGGTGCGTGTGGTTAGGGTTAGCCTGGTTAGGGTTAGGGTGGTGTGGTGCGTGTGGTTAGGGTTAGCCTGGTTATGGTTAGGGTTAGCCTGGTTAGGGTTAGGGTTAGGGTTAGGGTTAGGCTGGTGTGGTGCGTGTGTGTACTTACATCAAACTCCATGTCGAACTCATACTTCAGGAGGTCATGAATGTACCAGCACTTCCCAAACCACCTGGCAACACCACCACCCAGGATTGGTCAGTTGAAACACCACACAAGATTGGTCAGTTGACAACAACAACACACAGGATTGGTCAGATAACAACTAGACTAAAATTATCCAGAGTTTTAGTCGACTGATAATAACTAAAACTAACAAAGGATTAAATTACTAAATTGTAACTAAGACTAAAGGTGTGGTGTGGTGTGGTGTGGTGTGGTGTGGTGTGGTCTGGTGTGGTGTGTGTGTGTTAGTGTTGCACAGTATACCAAAACTTCGGTACTTTTTCGATACTAGATAATGCAAAATGGTTCAGTACTAACATTTTTGTTACTTTCGGTTCTTCTGTCAAATGTGTCTCACGTCGTATACTGATTGAGAGGATCAAGTCTGTCAACCAGCGCAGCCGATGTCCCCTAGCGTTAGCAACACCTCTTGCCTGCTCCACTTTCTCATTGCTAGAGCTAGCCTGTCCTGATGAGGAACCACTGCACTGGGAGTCTGGGCAGCATCATGTTAGCTCTCTAGCCTGTCCTGATGAGGAACCACTGCACTGGGAGTCTGGGCAGCATCATGTTAGCTCTCTAGCCTGTCCTGATGAGGAACCACTGCACTGGGCGTCTGGGCAGCATCATGTTAGCTCTCTAGCCTGTCCTGATGAGGAACCACTGCACTGGGAGTCTGGGCAGCATCATGTTAGCTCTCTAGCCTGTCCTGATGAGGAACCACTGCACTGGGAGTCTGGGCAGCATCATGTTAGCTCTCTAGCCTGTCCTGATGAGGAACCACTGCACTGGGAGAAGGGCAGCATCATGTTAGCTCACTAGCCTGTCCTGGTGAGGAACCACTGCACTGGGAGAAGGGCAGCATCATGTTAGCTCACTAGCCTGTCCTGACGAGGAACCACTGCACTGGGAGTCTGGGCAGCATCATGTTAGCTCTCCACTCATGCTGCACAGAAGTTAACTCACTTGAATGATGCAACAAGGCATGTAGATATGTTGAAACTGTTAATTACCATTCGCAAAACAATGTCCATTACAGGCTATAACACTTTACAATGCAATAAAATACTGGTGGCTTCCAGCTTTGAAGGCTAACTTCCCTTGCTTGTGTACAGCTGAAGCCAACATCAATTCACTACCCTAGAACTTTGTTTTTGACCATGACGCAAAATATGCTGATTTTCAGAACTTTGTTAATTCACTTGACTCAGAGATACTGAAGAAAATACAGTGGCCAAAAGTATGTGGACACCTGCTCGTTGAACATCTCATTCCAAAATCATGGGCATTAATATGGAGTTGGTCCCCCCTTTGCTGCTATAACAGCCTCCACTCTTCTGGGAAGGCTTTCCACTAGATGTTGGAACATTGCTGCAGGGACTTGCTTCCATTCAGCCACAAGAGCATTAGGTGAGGTCGGGCACTGATGTTGGGCGATTAGGCCTGGCTCGCAGTCGGCGTTCCAATTCATCCCAAAGGTGTTCGACGGGGTTGAGGTCAGGGCTCTGTGCAGGGCAGTCAAGTTCTTCCACACCGATCTCGACAAACCATTTCTGTATGGACCACGCTTTGAGCACGGGGGCGTTGTCATGCTGAAACATGAAAGGGCCTTCCTCAAACTGTTGCCACAAAGTCTAGAATGTCATTGTATGCTGTAGCGTTAAGATTTCCCTTCACTGGAACTAAGGGGCCTAGCCCGAACCATGAAAAACAGCCCCAGACCATTATTCCTCCTCCACCAAACTTTACAGTTGGCACTATGTATTCGGGTAGGTAGCGTTCTCCTGGCATCCACCAAACCCAGATTCCTCCATCGGACTGCCAGATGGTGAAGCGTGATCCATCACTCCAGAGAACGCGTTTCCACTGCTCTCGAGTCCAATGGTGGCGAGCTTTACACCACTCCAGCCAACGCTTGGCATTGCGCATGGTGATCTGAGGCTTGTGTGCGGCTGCTCGGCCATGGAAACCCATTTCATGAAGCTCCCGACTAATAGTTATTGTGCTGACGTTGCTTCCAGAGGCAGTTTGGAACTTGGCGGTCCCGTTCTGTGAGCTTGTGTGGCCTACCACTTCGCTGCTGAGCCGTTGTTGCTCCTAGACGTTTCCACTTCACAATAACAGCACTTACAGTTGACCGGGGCAGCTCTAGCAGGGCAGAAATTTGACGAACTGACTTGTTGGAAAGGTGGCATCCTATGACGGTGCCACGTTTAAAGTCACTGAGCTCTTCAGTAAGGCCATTCTACTGCCATTGTTTGTCTATGGAGATTGCATGGCTGTGTGCTCGATTTTATACGCCGGTCAGCAACGAGTGTGGCTGAAATAACCAAATCCACTAATTTGAAGGGGTGTCCACATACTTTTGGCCATGTAGTGCATCTCTGCCTCACCTCTCCTTCACGGAACCAACTGACTCAAAGCTGTGGATGATGTCATGGGTCTTAAAGAGACATGTTTTAAAAAAAAGTATTTTTAAAAGAACTTA
>LR778279.1:47096077-47154143 GCA_902810595.1 Coregonus sp. 'balchen' | reverse complement strand
GGAGGGAGAAATGCAACTCACAATTGATGGGTTTGAACAAAACAAAAAAAAGTCCTTTCCCTCAGGAGGATACTACCCCTTAAAATTGAACACCTAAAAATAAACCTTTAGAGATTGTGTTCTGTGTCTTGCTTTTAACAGTTGCAGGTGATGTGCAGTAAAACTGTGGTAGTTTCTTAAACCATCACAAGTTCTCAAATGACATGGGGCTACAGCTTGCCTGAAATGTAAATTTGTGAAGTTTGCCCTGTAAGGCAGCCCAACTCTGGGCTAGGTTCCCCTGTGGAATGTGAATATTTTTTCACCAACCACCCTCATCGTTGTCTCCATCTTCATCCTCATCGCCATCCTCCAGAGGTTCTGCAATCTGTCTAACCTTGCAAATATTGTGTAATATTGCACAGCTATGATGAGTTGCTGACTTTTCAGGCCTCAGCCGCACCTCTCCGTGGAGAACATGAAAGCGCCCTTAAGCTGGCCTATGCCACGCTCCACCACCGCTCTTGTTGTCTTGGGGGGCCCTACAATAGAATACAGACCTTTAATTATTTGATGGAAATTTTGCACTACTTGGATGCTCTAACATATTGTTTGCATTTCATTTCCATGATTTTTGTATTGTTTGGCTTACCTGTTTAGTTTAGTTGGGGCCCTTGGCGTGGGGAGGTAAGGTGTAAGGAGCCATGGTTTGCATGGGTACCACTGTCCCCTAACAAGTGGAATTAGCTGGCACATAGCGTCTCCCCAAAAGCTGTCTGATGCCACTCTCGGAGAGCTTCTCGCATCATGTGGGGGGAGCCTGGCATTTAGCCACAATGTCCAAAATCTTCCAGGCCGCATTGAACACTATTTGCACATTGATGCTGTGGAAATTCTTCCTGTTAACAAAGACACCCTCTTCCTCTGATGGCGCAATTATTCTCAATGTGTTCCATCAATTACACCCACAACGCCAGGGAATCCTGCAATGTCTAAATGCCCTTTTATTGTGTGTAAAGTGCGGGCATCCAGCGGGAATGAACAAATTTTGTCACAATATTAGGTTGTGACAAAGCTGTCAGTGTTGGGTGAGGACTCTGCTGACGGAGGATTGGGACAGACCCAAGTCATCACTGCTGCATTGTCCAATTTTCACTGTTGCCAAATACCTCAGGGTGTGAATTATTCTTCTCGGTGTAATAGAGTTGTGGCGTCGGAGTTGGTGGCCCCCCCCCCCCCCCAACCCAACCAAGCACACTCCACCACCCCCCCCCCACCCCCCACAGTAACCCCCCCGTCTGTCATCTCAGTCTCGTACCCCACGCACCTCCCCTCCCTTCGTTTCCACAGTCCCCATTCTCGTTCGACCGTGAGATTAGCCCCACAAAATCATGATTCCCCTTTACACTATCCATCTGTAGCTTTTCATAATTTCCCCTGATACCCGATCCCCCCCCTATCACTCAGCATAGTTACTCAACTCTTCGACAGTGCGGCTTAGCTTACCCTCACTACCTCAACCTCTTTACTCACTGTTCCACCGTTCTTCATTATCCTACTCGCGTCCCATACACTTTTTTTTCAGCTGCTTCAGTGTAATCCTAAGCACCATCTCAATTTGTTGTCCCCGACAAGACCATAGTATTTCTGAGACCCTTTCAGGCTGTTGCACCTTCGTCAGAGCAGTTTAGACAAGCACGGGGTTTACTGCGCCCCGTTGCTACTTTTGACCCCGGACGTCGAGGGCTCGGTTTGCCCGGTCAGTTCCTCACTTCCCCACGTCTGCACCACACTATACCCCTCCCTCGCTTCGCAGCACTGATATCACAGGCGCCTTTGACTCGTGGCTAAAGACCGCCGTGCCGGCACCGGGGCGAGCCATTTTCTAGGTGGAGTTTTCATACTTGTTTACGCCTAAGCAGCTGCACACAAATATGAGCCAACAGAGGAGGCAGGAGAGATGTCCTGCAAACACTGGATGACAGGGAATTATTGAGACGCTACAGATTGGATCGTGCAGGGGAATCATGTTTGTGGTGGTATCTCCTTAGAGATGCAATTACTTCACCAACTCGACGCCACAACGCTAGTTACACCGGAGAAGAAGAAAAGTAATCACAACCCTGAGGTATTTGGGCAACAGGGAAAATGCAACAATGCAGCAGTGATGACTTGGGTCTGTCCCAATCCTCCGTCAGCAGGTCATCACCCAAACACTGACAGCTTTGTCACAACCTAATATGTGACACAATTTGTTTCATTCCCGCTGGATGCCCGCACTTACACACACATAAAAGGGCATTTATGGACCTTGCAGGATTCCCTGGCGTTTGTGGTGTAATTGATGGAACACATGTGAGAATAATTGCGCCATCAGAGGACGAGGCTGTCTTTGTTAACAGGAGAATTTCCACAGCATCAATGTGCCAAATAGTGTTCAATGGCGGCCTGGAAGATTTTGGACATTGTGGCTAAATGGCCAGGCTCCACACATGATGCGAGAATGCTCTCCGAGAGTGGCATCAGACAGCTTTTTGAGAGACGCTATGTGCCAGCTAATTGCCACTTGTTTAGGGGGACAGTGGCTACCCATGCAAACCATGGCTCCTTACACCTTACCCTCCAGCCACGCCAAGGGCCCCCAACTAAACTATAACAGGTAAGCCAAACAATACAAAAATCATGGAAATGAATGCAAGCATATGTTAGAGCATCCAAGTAGTGCAATATTTCCATCAAATAATTAAAGGTCTGTATTCTATTGTAGGGCCCACAAGACAACAAGAGCGGTGGTGGAGCGTGGCATAGGCCAGCTTAAGAGGCGCTTTCATGTTCTCCACGGAGAGGTGCGGCTGAGGCCTGAAAAAGTCAGCAAACTCATCATAGCCTGTGCAATATTACACAATATTTGCAAGGTTAGACGATTGCAGAACCTCTGGAGGATGGCGATGAGGATGAAGATGGAGACAACGATGAGGATGGTGGTGAAGAAGATATTCACATTCCACAGGGGAACCTAGCCCAGAGTGGACTGCCTTACAGGGCAAACTTCACAAATTTACATTTCAGGCAAGCTGTAGCCCCATGTCATTTGAGAACTTGTGATGGTATTAAGAACCTACCACAGTTTTACTGCACATCACCTGCAACTGTTAAATGCAAGACACAGAACACAATCTCTAAATGGTTTATTTTTTAGGTGTTCAATTTAAGGCGGTAGTACTCCTCCTGAAGGGAAGGACTTTTTTGTGTTGTTCAAACACATCAATTGTGAGTTGCAATCTTCTCTCCTGCAGGGATGCTGACGGAGCAGGTGCTGCGGATGGGAATGGTGTTTGATCCGCCGGGCTATCCTGAGTAGCAGCTGCAGATGGTTCAGGCGGCAAACTTGATGGGCCCGGTTCTTGTGATGGCTCCATGCTACAGAAATACATAGGCCTAGTTTAATTATTGTTTTGATTAAATTAATTTATACAATGAGCATGGATAACACATGAAATGGCTTCTGCAATGAATAAACACTGTTGATATGAATAACCCTGTGTCCTACCTTTGCTGCATTTCAAGGGCCTGCATCATTGACGTGTCAATGCCTGTTGGCAGCCCGGTGACACTGACCTCAGAGTGTCCCAGGACTTGAAAGACAGTGTCGGCCACCTGGGACAGCCGCTTTGCAGGTGGTCCACCCCCTAGAAAGAAACAGTCAATGAACACAGTACTTAGGCATGTAAATTAACTTTGCCAGCAGGAGCAAATTGCCAGATTATGTGGTAGGCCATAGTATTCTGCTCACCTGTGAGTGAGGATTCCCGCTTGTGTGCTGCAATCTCATCTTTTGCCTTGGACTGCAGCACATACCACCTTTTCTCACAATCGTCGCCTGTCCGCACCACCAGTGGAAAAGAGGCATTGATTGTTTGGGATATTGTGTCCCAGGCGCGCCTCTTGCCTTGGCTAGTGACAGTTGGGCCAAATTTTCCTCGTAACATACCTTTATGTTCGTTCACCAACTGGGCCAGCAACAAACCTTGCTCCTCAGTCCAGTTCGGCTTGCGATTCCTTTTTTTCTCCATTTTCTGTGTTTGTAGGATATTTGTTAACAAGCCTTCATAAATAGACCAGCCAGCAATCACAGACATTGTTAAAAGCTGAGCTGTGTTACCCTCGTTAAGTTCACACTGAGTTGTAACGTTGCAATTTCTACTTCATTAAGGACAGCCCCTTGAGATAGGCCATCTTGTTTTCAATGGGGTCCATATGGAAGTGAAAGTACAAAATATGCCAGCTAGGATATTAATATGAGCAAATGAGACACAAAATCATTATTTGAACATGGTGTAATGAGCTTAAGTTTTCACATATTTTAGATTCTAATGTTAGGCTATAACCCCTACAGCTTACTATTCATTTTCCAGATATTTCTTGAATGTGAAATATTATTTACAATTATAGTCTGCATAAGATTAGAGTGTATAATTATGTTTATTGATTTGAGGGTACATCCTTTGCTCATTATCACCAAAAGTTCATTTTCATCAAACTTGTAGGATCAACCAATCACGGCTTTTGAAATGATGACTCATACCTAGCAACGGGGTCAACCACACCTCCTCACTAAGATAGGATTTTCATCCATTCCTGGCTCAGAGTTCACTGAAAATGTTCTGGAATCACTTCTAAGCTAAAACTCCTGGCAAGGAATTTTTAGGTTAAGTTAGGAGCTCTCTGAGAGGATTCTCAGAATCTTTAAGGATACGGGCCCAGAAGTCCTCACAAGAATAGTAAACAATAAAAATATATATACAGTGGGGAAAAAAAGTATTTAGTCAGCCACCAATTGTGCAAGTTCTCCCACTTAAAAAGATGAGAGAGGCCTGTAATTTTCATCATAGGTACACGTCAACTATGACAGACAAAATGAGATATTTTTTTCCAGAAAATCAAATTGTAGGATTTTTAATGAATTTATTTGCAAATGATGGTGGAAAATAAGTATTTGGTCAATAACAAAAGTTTCTCAATACTTTGTTGTATACCCTTTGTTGGCAATGACACAGGTCAAACGTTTTCTGTAAGTCTTCACAAGGTTTTCGCTGGTATTTTGGCCCATTCCTCCATGCAGATCTCCTCTAGAGCAGTGATGTTTTGGGGCTGTCGCTGGGCAACACAGACTTTCAACTCCCTCCAAAGATTTTCTATGGGATTGAGATCTGGAGACTGGCTAGGCCACTCCAGGACCTTGAAATGCTTCTTACGAAGCCACTCCTTCGTTGCCCGGGCGGTGTGTTTGGGATCATTGTCATGCTGAAAGACCCAGCCACGTGTCATCTTCAATGCCCTTGCTGATGGAAGGAGGTTTTCACTCAAAATCTCACGATACATGGCCCCATTCATTCTTTCCTTTACACGGATCAGTCGTCCTGGTCCCTTTGCAGAAAAACAGCCCCAAAGCATGATGTTTCCACCCCCATGCTTCACAGTAGGTATGGTGTTCTTTGGATGCAACTCAGCATTCTTTGTCCTCCAAACAGGATGCCTGGTTGTTCCTTAAAAGTAATTTCCTCTCAATCTTAAATAAACATGCCCCATTCAAAAAATACAGAACTAAGAACCGATATAGCCCCTGGTTCTCCTCAGACTTGACTGCCCTTGACCAGCACAAAAACATCCTGTGGCGTACAGCATTAGCATCAAATAGCCCCCGCGATATGCAACTTTTCAGGGAAGTTAGGAACCAATATACACAAGCAGTCAGGAAAGCAAAGGCTAACTTTTTCAAACAGAAATTTGCATCCTGTAGCACTAACTCCAAAAAGTTTTGGGACACTGTAAAGTCCATGGAGAATAAGAGCACTTCCTCCCAGCTGCCCACTGCACTGAGGCTAGGAAACACTATCACCACCGATAAATCTACAATAATCGAGAATTTCAACAAGCATTTTGCTACAGCTGGCCATGCTTTCCATCTGGCTACCACTAACCCGGCCACCAACTCTGCACCCTCTGCTGCAACTTGCCCATGCCCCCCCCCGCTTCTCCTTCACACAAATTCAGACAGCTGATGTTTTGAAAGCGCTGCAAAATCTGGACCCCTACAAATCAGCTGGGCTAGACAATCTGGACCCTTTCTTTCTAAAACTAGCCGCCGAAATTGTCGCAACCCCTATTACTAGTCTGTTCAACCTCTCTTTCATAACGTCTGAGATCCCCAGAGATTGGAAAGCTGCCGCGGTCATCCCCCTCTTCAAAGGGGGTGACACTCTAGATCCAAACTGCTACAGACCTATATCCATCCTGCCCTGCCTTTCGAAAGTATTCGAAAGCCAAGTTAACAAACAGATCACCGACCATTTCGAATACCACCGTACCTTCTCCGCTATGCAATCCGGTTTCCGAGCTGGTCACGGGTGCACTTCAGCCACGCTCAAGGTCCTAAACGATATTATAACCACGATTGATAATAGACAGTACTGTGCAGCCGTCTTCATCGACCTGGCCAAGGCTTTCGACTCTGTCAACCACCGCATTCTTATTGGCAGACTAAATAGCCTTGGTTTCTCAAATGACTGCCTCGCCTGGTTCACCAACTACTTCTCAGATAGAGTTCAGTGTGTCAAATCGGAGGGCCTGTTGTCTGGACCTATGGCAGTCTCTATGGGGGTGCCACAGGGTTCAATTCTTGGGCCGACACTTTTCTCCGTGTATATCAATGATGTCGCTCTTGCTGCTGGTGACTCTCAGATCCACCTCTACGCAGACGACACCATTTTGTATACATCTGGCCCTTCATTGGACACTGTGTTAACAAACCTCCAAACGAGCTTCAATGCCATACAACAATCCTTCAGTAGCCTTCAACTGCTCTTAAACACTAGTAAAACTAAATGCATGCTTTTCAATCGAACGCTGCTAGCACCCGCCCACCCGACTAGAATCACCACTCTCGACGGGTCTGACCTAGAGTATGTGGACAACTACAAATATCTAGGTGTCTGGTTAGACTGTAAACTCAACTTCCAGACTCACATAAAGAATCTCCAATCCAAAGTTAAATCTAGAATCGGCTTCCTATTTCGCAACAAAGCCTCCTTCACTCATGCTGCCAAACATGCCCTCGTAAAACTGACTATACTACCGATCCTTGACTTCGGCGATGTCATTTACAAAATAGCCTCCAACACTCTACTCAGCAAATTGGATGTAGTCTATCACAGTGCCATCCGTTTTGTCTCCAAAGCCCCATACACTACCCACCACTGTGACCTGTACGCTCTTGTTGGCTGGTCCTCACTACATGTTCGTCGTCAAACCCACTGGCTCCAGGCCATCTATAAATCACTGCTAGGCAAATCCCCGCCTTATCTTAGCTCATTGGTCACCATAGCAGCACCCACCCGTAGTCTGCGCTCCAGCAGGTATATCTCACTGGTCATTCCCAAAGCCAACACCTCCTTTGGCCGCCATTCCTTCCAGTTCTCTGCTGCCAATGACTGGAACGAATTGCAAAAATCTCTGAAGCTGGAGACTCTTATCTCCCTCAATAACTTTAAGCATCAGTTGTCAGAGCACCTTACCGATCACTGCACCTGTACACAGCCCATCTGAAATTAGCCCACCCAACTACCTCATCCCTATATTGTTATTTATTTTGCTCTTTTGCACCCCAGTATCTCTATTTGCACATCATCTCTTGCACATCTAGCATTCCAGTGTTAATACTATTGTAATTATTCTGCACTATAGCCTATTTATTGCCTTACCTCCATAACTTGCTACATTTGCACACACTGTATATATATTTTCTGTTGTATTTCTGACTTTATGTTTTTTTTACCCCATATGTAACTCTGTGTTGTTTTTATTGCACTACTTTGCTTTATCTTGGCCAGGTCGCAGTTGTAAATGAGAACCTGTTCTCAACTGGCTTACCTAGTTAAATAAAGGTGAAATAAAAAATATAAAAAATAAAAAATAAAAAAAACACGACGAGTTGAGTTTTTACCAAAAAGTTATATTTTGGTTTCATATGACATTCTCCCAATCCTCTTCTGGATCATCCAAATGCACTCTAGCAAACCTCAGACGTGCCTGGACATGTACTGGCTTAAGCAGGGGGACACGTCTGACACTGCAGGATTTGAGTCACTGGCGGCGTAGTGTGTTACTGATGGTAGGCTTTGTTACTTTGGTCCCAGCTCTCTGCAGGTCATTCACTAGGTCTCCCCGTGTGGTTGTGGGATTTTTGCTCACCGTTCTTGTGATCATTTTGACCCCACGGGGTGAGAACTTGCGTGGAGCCCCAGATCGAGGGAGATTATCAGTGGTCTTGTATGTCTTCCATTTCTTAATAATTGCTCCCACAGTAGATTTTTTCAAACCAAGCTGCTTACCTATTGCAGATTCAGTCTTCCCAGCCTGGTGCACGTCTACAATTTTGTTTCTGGTGTCCTTTGACAGCTCTTTGGTCTTGGCCATAGTGGAGTTTGGAGTGTGACTGTTTGAGGTTGTGGACAGGTGTCTTTTATACTGATAACAAGTTCAAACAGGTGCCATTAATACAGGTAACGAGTGGAGGACAGAGGAGCCTCTTAAAGAAGAAGTTACAGGTCTGTGAGAGCCAGAAATCTTGCTTGTTTGAAGTTGACCAAATACTTATTTTCCACCATAATTTGCAAATAAATTCATTAAAAATCCTACAATGTGAGTTTCTGGAATTTTTTTTCTCATTTTGTCTGTCATAGTTGACGTGTCCCTATGATGAAAATTACAGGCCTCTCTCATCTTTTAAAGTGGGAGAACTTGCACAATTGGTGGCTGACTAAATACTTTTTTTCCCCACTGTATATTTTAGGCTTAGGGGGTTAGGGTTAGAATTAGGGTTAGGTTTAAGGTTAAGGTTAGGTTTAGGGTTCGGGAAAATAGGATTTTGAATGGGAATCAATTGTTGGTCCTCAAAAAGTCCTCCGAAGTATAGTAATCCCACACTGTGTGTGTTTCACCTGTATCCTCTGTCTCTGATGAAGCATGATGATGATCTCCTCTCTCTGTCTGGCCTAGCACACACACCAAGAGCCTTCACAAAGGATTCACACCCCTTTACTTTTTACACATTTTGTTGTGTTACAGCCTAAATTGTAAATTTATTAAATTGAGAGAAAAAAAATTCACTTGCCTACATACAATACCCCATAATGTCAAAGTAGAACAATGTTTTCAAATTTTTTAAAAATTCATTAAAAATGGAAAGCTGAAATGACTTTACTCAGTAAGTATTCAACCCCTTTTGTTATGGCAAGCCTAAATAAGTTCAGGAGTAAAAAATGTGCTTAACAAGTCAAATAATAAGTTGCATGGACTCACTCTGTGTGCAATAATAGTGTTTAATCCCCTGAGGTCGATGTCCACACCCCCGCAAAAATATAATTAGCATAATACAAACATCCCCATCAGTGTAAACTAGAGATGTATGTTTTTTCAGGACAGCTCCTATCCCAACCTCGGACGCATCCACCTCCACTACGAACAGTAGTGATGGATCGGGGTGGGCCAGTACCGGGGCTGAGGTGAACAGAACCCTCAGGTTACTGAAGGACATGTCAGCCTCAGCAGACCAGCGGAGCTGGGACGGCCCACCCTTCAACAGGGAGGTAATGGGAGCTGCGACCTTGCCAAAGCCCCGGATAAACCTCTGATAGTAGTTGGCGAAGCCAAGGAAGCGCTGCACCTCCTTAACCGTGGTTGGAGTCGGCCAATTACGCACGGCTGAAACGCGATCTCCCTCCATCTCCACCCCTGAGGTGGTAATGCGGTATCCGAGGAAGGAGACGGACTGCTGGAAAAACATACACTTCTCTGCCTTGGCATAAAGGTCATTTTCCAACAGTCGGGCCAGCACTTTGCGAACCAGGGACACATGCTCTGCGAGCGTAGCGGAATACACCAGAATGTCATCGATGTAGACCACTACACCGTGACCAAGCATGTCCCGAAACACCTCGTTCACAAAGGACTGGAAGACGGATGGAGCATTCATCAAACCTTATGGCATCACCAGGTATTCATAATGCCCCGTGGTTGTGCTGAATGCTGTCTTCCACTCATCCCCCTCTCGGATACGCACCAGGTTGTACGCACTCCTGAGATCTAATTTGGTGAAGAAGCGTGCCCCATGCATTGACTCGATCACTGACGGAATGAGGGGGAGAGGATAACTAAATCTGATCGTCTCCTTGTTCACGACAACGTGTGGTGTATTGTCCCTTCGTGCCACCAGAGTGGCAGTGTCGCTGTCGTCCTCCGCTCTCTCGGACGGCGGCTCCACCCAGCTCCATCAGCTCGGGATCCGAGTCGGCCGGGGTGGGAACAGGCAGACCCCTTCCAGGACGTCCTCTGGCTGCCAGCAGGTTGTCCAAACGGATGGCCATGTCCACCAGTTGCGTGAAGGACAACATGGTGTCCCGGCAGGCAAGCTCCCGTCGCACGTCCTACCACAGATGGCACCAGAAATGGTCGATCAGGGTCGCTGCATAGCTATTTTCAGGTCTGTCCAGAGATGTTCGATCGGGTTCAAGTCCGGGCTCTGGCTGGGCACTTCAAGGACATTCAGAGACTTGTCCAGAAGCCACTCCTTCGTTGTCTTGGCTGTGTGCTTAGGGTCATTGTCCTGTTGGAAGGTGAACCTTTGTCCCAGTCTGAGGTCCTGAGCGCTCTGGAGCAGGTTTTCATCAAGGATCTCTCTGTACTTTGCTCCATTCATCTTTCCCTCGATCCTGACTAGTCTCCCAGTTTCCGACATTTCTAAAAACCTGTTTTTGAATACTTTTCTTTTTCTTTTTTTCTTTTATAAATTAGCAACAATTTCTACAAAACTGTTTTTGCTTTCTCATTATGGGGTATTGTGTGTGGATTAATGATGGGAAAAAACAATGTAATCAATTTTTTTTTTACATCAATTTTAGAATAAGGCTGTAACGTAACAAAATGTGGGAAAAGTAAAGGGGTCTGAATACTTTCCGAAGGCACTGTATATATACACAGTATATAAAAATCACACGTTCACAATTATTTTTTCCGACCAGCAAAATCAAGTTCTAAACCGGTTCGAATCCCCAAAAAGTACTGGTTTATATAATTCCTTTCTGTTCCTTTTTAAACCTCTGAAATCATTTTTTTTGTACATTTAGCTCGACATTTGTATTCGTATTTATTAGGGATCTCTTTTAGCTGTTGCCAAGGCAGCAGCTACTCTTCCTGGGGTCCAAACACATTAAAGCACTTACATTACATGTAAAACAAAAGATAAAACAGTACATCATATAACATTATTACACCACTACATATCTACAATACAAAATGTATAATACCACCATACAACAATATTACATTGTATGCGTAAGCATGTGTCTATACCTCTGTGTGTGTCTCTTCACAGTCCCCGCTGTTCCATAAGGTGTATTTTTACCTGTTTTTTAAAATCTGATTCTACTGCTGGCATCAGTTACCTGATGTGGAATAGAGTTCCATGTAGTCATGGCTCTATGTAGTACTGTGCACCTCCCATAGTCTGTTCTGGACTTGGGGACTGTGAAGAGACCTCTGGTGGCATGTCTTGTGGGGTATGCATGGGTGTCCGAGCTATGTGCTAGTAGTTTAAACAGACAGCTCGGTACATTTAGCTTGTCAATACTTCTTACAAAAACAAGACGTGATGACGTAAATCTCTCTTCTACTTTGAGCCATGAGAGACTGATATGCATATCATTCATGTTAGCTCTCTGTGTACTTTTAAGGGCCAGCCGTGCTGCCCTGTTCTGAGCCAACTGCAATTTTTCTAAGTCCCTCTTTGTGGCACCTGACCAAGTCTAACAAAACAGCCCCCACATCAATTATCATAAATTTCTCTCAGCCAATCATCAGTCATTTGTGTAATTGCTGTGCTTGTTGAATGTCCTTCCCTATAAGCGTGCTGAAAATCTTTTGATAATTTGTTTACTGTAAAATAGCATTGTATCTGGTCAAACACCATTTCTTCCAGAAGTTTACTAAGGGTTGGTAACAGGCTGATTGGTGGGCTATTTGAGCCAGTAAAGGGGGCTTTACTGTTCTTGGGTAGCGGAATTACTTTAGCTTCCCTCCAGGCCTGAGGGCACACACTTTCAAACAGGCTTGAAGATATGGCAAATAGGAGTGGCAATATCGTCCGCTATTATCCTCAGTAATTTTCCATCCAGATTGTCAGACCCCGGTGGCTTGTCATTGTTGATAGACAACAATAATTGTTTAACCTGTTCCACACTCATTTTACGGAATTTAAAAGTACAATGCTTGTCTTTCATAATTTGGTCAGATATACTTGGATGTGTAGTGTCAGCGCTTGTTGCTGGCATGTCATGCATAAGTTTGCTGATCTTGCCAATGAAAAAGTCATGAAAGTAGTTGGCAATATCAGTGGGCTTATGATGAAATTAAATGACTTCACCAATCAGTGCGGATAGAGTAGAGCAGCTTGCTATGGAGTGGGCAGCTATTTCCAAGCTATTTACAAGCTATTTACAAGCTATTTACAAGCTATTTCCAAGCTATTTACATGCTATTTACAAGCTATTTACATGCTATTTACATGCTATTTACAAGCTATTTACAAGCTATTTACAAGCTATTTACATGCTATTTACAAGCTATTTACAAGCTATTTACAAGCTATTTACAAGCTATTTACAATCTATTTACATGCTATTTACAAGCTATTTACATGCTATTTACAAGCTATTTACAAGCTATTTACAAGCTATTTACAAGCTATTTACATGCTATTTACAAGCTATTTACATGCTATTTACAAGCTATTTACAAGCTATTTACAAGCTATTTCCAAGCTATTTACATGCTATTTACAAGCTATTTACATGCTATTTACATGCTATTTACAATCTATTTACAAGCTATTTACAAGCTATTTACATGCTATTTACAAGCTATTTACAAGCTATTTACAAGCTATTTCCAAGCTATTTACAAGCTATTTACAAGCTATTTACAATCTATTTACATGCTATTTACAAGCTATTTACATGCTATTTACAAGCTATTTACAAGCTATTTACAAGCTATTTACAAGCTATTTACAAGCTATTTACAGCTATTTACAAGCTATTTACAAGCTATTTACAAGCTATTTACAAGCTATTTACAATCTATTTACATGCTATTTACAAGCTATTTACAAGCTATTTACAAGCTATTTACAATCTATTTACATGCTATTTACAAGCTATTTCCAAGCTATTTACAAGCTATTTCCAAGCTATTTCCAAGCTATTTCCAAGCTATTTCCAAGCTATTTACAAGCTATTTACAAGCTATTTACAAGCTATTTACAAGCATTGGACAGACAAGTGTAGGGCGCAAGATGTGACTGAAATTTTGCGGGTGGGGAAAGAGTGAGAGAGGGTGGAGGAGTCTTGTCTTATCTGAATTAGGCACACAGAATTATAACTACGGAGGAGCGGCTTCTATGGAGGGACTTTGAATGTCTTTGAACTTCAGAGAGTTGGCTTCTGTAGCTCAGCTGGTAGAGCATGGCGCTTGTAACGCCAGGGTAGTGGGGTTCGATCCCCGGGACCACCCATACGTAAAAATGTATGCACACATGACTGTAAGTCGCTTTGGAAAAAAGCGTCTGCTAAATGGCATATTATTATTTATTTATTATTATTAATGTTGGACCAGAACACATCTTTCCTTTTTGTAGTTAATAAATCCAATCTGAAACGTGATAACTATAGTATCCTTAACTAGCATTGAAGTTGATCCATTATTCTGTAATAAAACATTTCTGAATCACGTCAGTAGCTACAGTAGACTACAGGTCAGTAGACTACAGGTCAGTAGACTACAGGTCAGTAGACTACAGGTCAGTAGCTACAGGTCAGTAGCTACAGGTCAGTAGACTACAGGTCAGTAGACTACAGGTCAGTAGACTACAGGTCAGTAGACTACAGGTCAGTAGACTACAGGTCAGTAAGACTCAGGTCAGTAGACTACAGGTATCAGGTCAGTAGCTACAGGTCAGTAGACTACAGGTATCAGGTCAGTAGACTCAGGTCAGTAGACTACAGGTCAGTAGACTACAGGTCAGTAGACTACAGGTCAGTAGACTACAGGTATCAGGTCAGTAGACTACAGGTCAGTAGACTACAGGTCAGTAGACTACAGGTCAGTAGACTACAGGTCAGTAGACTACAGGTCAGTAGACTACAGGTATCAGGTCAGTAGACTACAGGTCAGTAGACTACAGGTCAGTAGACTACAGGTCAGTAGACTACAGGTCAGTAGACTACAGGTCAGTAGACTACAGGTCAGTAGACTACAGGTCAGTAGACTTACAGGTCAGTAGACTACAGGTCAGTAGACTACAGGTCATACACAGGTCAGTAGACTACAGGTCAGTAGACTACAGGTCAGGTAAGAGCTACAGGTATCAGGTCAGTAGACTACAGGTCAGTAGACTACAGGTCAGTAGACTACAGGTCAGTAGACTACAGGTCAGTAGGCTACAGGTCAGTAGACTACAGGTCAGTAGACTACAGTCAGTAGCTACAGGTCAGTAGACTACAGGTCAGTAGACTACAGGTCAGTAGACTACAGTCAGTATACAGGTCAGTAGACTACAGGTCAGTAGACTACATGGTCAGTAGACTACAGTACAGGTCAGTAGACTACAGGTCAGTAGACTACAGGTCAGTAGACTACAGGTGTACTCAGGTCAGTAGACTACAGGTCAGTAGACTACAGGTCAGTAGACTACAGGTCAGTAGACTACAGGTCCAGTAGTAGACTACAGGTCAGTAGACTACAGGTCAGTAGACTTAACAGGTCAGTAGACTACAGTGTCAGTAGACTACAGGTCAGTAGACTACAGGTCAGTAGACTACAGGTTCAGTCATAGACTACAGGTCAGTAGACTACAGGTATCAGGTCAGTAGACTACAGGTCAGTAGACTACAGGTCAGTAGACTACAGGTCAGTAGACTACAGGTCAGTAGACTACAGGTATCAGGTCAGTAGACTACAGGTCAGTAGACTACAGGTCAGTAGACTACAGGTCAGTAGACTACAGGTATCAGGTCAGTAGACTACAGGTCAGTAGACTACAGTACAGTCAGTAGACTACAGGTCAGTAGACTACAGGTCAGAGACTCAGTCAGACTACAGGTCAGTAGACTACAGGTCAGTAGACTACAGGTCAGTAGACTACAGGTCAGTAGACTACAGGTATCAGGTCAGAACTAGTCAGGTCAGTAGACTACAGGTCAGTAACTGCAGGTCAGTAGACTACAGGTGAATCAGGTCAGTAGACTACAGGTCATAGACTACAGGTCAGTAGCATACAGGTCAGTAGACTACAGGTCAGTAACCTACAGTTACACAGTCAGACTACAGGTCAGTAACACATCAGAACACAAGGCAACCCACACCCTGCCCACACAAACACACCACACACCCACACACACACACACACACACACCACACACACACACACACACACACCACACACACAACACACACCACACACACACACCACACACACACACACACACACACACACACACACACACACAACCACACACACACACGTGCGTGCGTACAGTAGGTAATGTTGAAGACCAGTGTGTGCAGCAGCAGTAATTAGTAAACAGGCTATAAGGTTGATTTACAGGAGGGAGACAGAGAGAGACGGTTTTTCACTGGCTGATAGACCATTAGGAATATGCTGTGTGGACACGTGTGTGTGTGTGTGTGTGTGTGTGTGTGTGTGTGTGTGTGTGTGTGTGTGTGTGTGTGTGGAGGCCCCCGATCCTCTCTCTCTCTGTGTAATCAGTTAAAGGTCTGTACATCAGATGGATGTATGATCAGGAGACCACTATATCAGGGGTCACTACCACCTCTACTGATCTTAACACACACACCCCCCCGGTAGTTTCCTCTCACCATGTCCATGTATCTCTGTCTCTCCTCCTGTCTCTGCTTCTGATGGCAAACCTCCTGCAGCCTCTCTCCTGTCACACACACACACACACACACACACACACAGGGTTGAGAAGTAACGGATTACATCTACAGTGGCTTGCGAAAGTATTCACCCCCCTTGGCATTTTTCCTATTTTGTTGCCTTACAACCTGGAACTAAAATTGATTTTTGGGTGGGTTTGTATCATTTGATTTACACAACATGCCTATCACTTTGAAGATGCAAAAACATTTTTTTTGTGAATCAAACAAGAAATAAGACAAAAAAAACAGAAACCTTGAGCATGCATAACTATTCACCCCCCCCCCCCCCCAAAGTCAATACTTTGTAGAGCCACCTTTTGTAGCAATTACAGCTGCAAGTCTCTTGGGGTATGTCTCTATAAGCTTGGCACATCTAGCCACCAGGATTTTTGCCCATTCTTCAAGGCAAAACTGCTCCAGCTCCTTCAAGTTGGATGGGTTCCGCTGGTGTACAGCAATCTTTAAGTCATACCACAGATTCTCAATTGGATTGAAGTCTGGGCTCTGACTAGGCCATTCCAAGACATTTAAATGTTTCCCCTTAAACCACTCGAGTGTTGCTTTAGCAGTATGCTTAGGGTCATTGTCCTGCTGGAAGGTGAACCTCCGTCCCAGTCTCAAATCTCTAGAAGACTGAAACAGGTTTCCCTCAAGAATGTCCCTGTATTTAGCGCCATCCATCATTCAAACATTGTTTTTGAAACCAGTGGACAGCCAGTGAACAATGTGCTCTTGCAACAGCTGCATAGTGCGGATCCCAGCCTATGGAATAAAAGTGGGCTTTTATTGCTCAATCTAATTCATGCTGATAAAATAAATAAATCCATAGGCCTAATGGAGACATGATCAAACTCGCACACTTTTGATAGACTTAAAGTGGCAATCTGTAGTTGCTACATCCATTTTTGGACTTGTAAATTATAGCCTATATATATATATATATATATATATATATATATATATATATATATATATATATATATATATACACAGTGCAAATGCAAATGAATTACTTAAAAATCATACAATGTGATTTTCTGGATTTTTGTTTTAGATTCCGTCTCTCACAGTTGAAGTGTACCTGTGATAAAAATTACAGACCTCTACATGCTTTGTAAGTAGGAAAACCTGCAAAATCGGCAGTGTATCAAATACTTGTTCTCCCCACTGTATATATATATCCATTGATTCTTGAAGAATATAACCTCATGAGCTTAGTTCAACTGTCACACTCCAAATGTTTGTAAACATTGTAAATGTAAACAAACACTGTATAGCCTCATAACATGGTTAAAACAACACTATGACCTCATAACATGGTTAAAACAACACTATGACCTCATAACATGGTTTAAAACAACCACTATGACCTCATAACCATGGTTAAAACAACACTATGACCTCATAACATGGTTAAAACAACACTATGACCTCATAACATGGTTAAAACAACACTATGACCTCATAACATGGTTAAAACAACACTATGACCTCATAACATGGTTAAAACAATACTGTTGATATCATGGATGGTCGATCCTTGCATCCATAGCTCTGTCTGTTAGTCTGAGAGTGGTTACATTTCTCCAGGCCCATCCCTCAGCTTTTTACCAAAACAGAGGCGGGGCAACCGTTTTGCTATTGTTTCAACTGTGGATTTGCCATTTAAACAGCTGCAAGATGCAAGATGGCAAGATGGCATAGCAGTGCGGTCGTGTATTATGTTGTGTCCTCGTGTAAATAGCCTGTGTTTTATTCGTATATATTTCTCCATCTCACTTTCCATCCTTAACTAAATATACTTTCCTGCAACCCGCCTCACCCAATGTGGAACGAATTCTATTATTTCTTCATACCTTTTATCAAGAACCCACGGCTGAAACTAGCCAGCTAGCCAGCTAACTAGCTACTTGCTATTAGCTACTTGCTATTAGCCACCATTAGCGGTCTTCACCACTGTCCGTGGCCTGCACTACCTACCAGCCAGCTCTAGCCTGGACTATTATCGGCCAGTCTGCACAGTCTGCACAGCGCACTATCGACCCAGAGCATTTGGGATTTTCTGCCGGAATCACTGAATCACTGGACCTCAACACCGGATCATCGCAACTAGCTAGCTGCAACCGAATGGCTGTTGTTGTTGGCTTATCACCACTAATCACCACTTGTCCCAAAGCTAGCACCAGTTAGCCTTGAGCTAGCCTCGAGCCAGGCCCATCTCCCGGCTATCCACCTCTCTGTCAACCGGACGGGACCTCCTAGTGTCGACACGGAGCCCTGCCGATCCATCACAACTGGTCTGCCGACGTAAACGTCTGATGTGGTTTCAACAGGCTTCCCGTTGTGACGACCACGAAGATCCATCTGCTAGCCCCGACCTGCTAGCACGCGCAATCAACAGCCATGCCTCCTGCTCGCTTGTGCTGTAGCAGCCTACGAACTGCTCCCGGACTTACCTATTGCTGTTCACTGGACCTTATGATCACTCAGCTACACATCTGATACCTGCTGGACTGTTCCTTTACACGGTACCCCATCCTGTTTAGCCTCAGCCCAAACTTTCGTCGCCATTACCAGTTGTTGTCTTAGCCCTCTCGAATAACACCTGTGATTGCGTTATGCCTCTCTCCCATGTCAATATGCCTAGCCTATTGCTGTTTCGGTTAGTTCTTATTGTACTATTTCACTGTAGAGCCTCCAGTCTCGCTCAACCTGCCTCAGATAGCTTCTTTGTCCCACCCCACATACACGCGGTGACCGGCTCAATCGGTACCTCCAGTGATGCTATCTCTTACATCGTTACCCAATGCTTATGTGTACCTCCACTGTACTCATATCCTTCCATATCCTTGTCTGTACATAATGCCCTGAATCTATTCTACAATACCCGGAAATCTGCCCCATTTATTCTCTGTACCCAACGCACTAGAAGACCCATTCTTAAAGCCTTTAGCCATATACATATTATATTCCTCCTCTCTTCCTCTGGTGATGTAGAGGTTAACCCAGGCCCTGTAGCCCCCAGTATCACTCCTACTCCCCAGGCGCTATCATTTGTTGACTTCTGTAACTGTAAAAGCCTTGGTTTCATGCATGTTAACATCAGAAGCCTGTCACGGATTCTGCCGAGGCTGCTCCTCCTCCTTGCTCGGGCAGGCTTTGGCGTTCGTCGTCCCCGGAGTACTAGCTACTGCCGATCGATGTTTTCGGTGTTTGTCTTGTTTTGTCTAGAGTAGTACACCCGTTGCCTATTAGTGTTGATTGTTTAACCTATAATTTCCCTTGTTTCCCGTTTGGGTTTTGTGTGTTATTGTTGTATGTCTAGTTGATGTTCGGCCTAGCTACTACTTCGGATTACGCATATGGTTTTTTTCCCTCCAGTGTTGGAGACGTTTGTTTTGTGCGTAACTTTCAGTAAAGTAGTCAACCTGATTCTCTGTGTCCTGCGTCTGACTCCACTCGTCGCGTACACATCACCTCCTGACAAAGCCTCCTCCCTAAGTTTGAGTAATTCACTGCGTTAGCACACTCCGCCAACCCTGATGTTCTAGCAGTGTCTGAATCCTGGCTTAGGAAGGCCACCAAAAATTCAGAAATGTCCATCCCCAACTATAACATTTTCTGTCTAGATAGAACTGCCAAAGGGGGTGGAGTTGCAATCTACTGTAGAGATAGCCTGCAGAGCTCTATCATACTATCCAGGTCTGTGCCCAAACAGTTTGAGCTTCTACTTCTAAAAATCCACCTTTCCAGAAATAAGTCTCTCACTGTTGCCGCTTGCTACAGACCCCCCTCAGCCCCCAGTTGTGCCCTGGACACCATATGTGAACTGATTGCCCCCCATCTATCCTCAGAGTTCGTACTGCTTGGTGACCTAAACTGGGATATGCTTAACACCCCGGCCATCCTACAATCTAAACTAGATGCCCTCAATCTCACACAAATGATCAACGAACCTACCAGGTACAACCCTAAATCCGTAAACATGGGCACCCTCATAGATATCATCCTGACTAATTTACCCTCTAAATACACCTCCGCTGTCTTCAACCAGGATCTCAGCGATCACTGCCTTATTGCCTGCGTCCGTAATGGGTCCGTGGTCAAACGACCACCCCTCATCACTGTCAAACGCTCCCTAAAACACTTCAGGCGAGCAGGCCTTTCTAAGTGACCTGGCCCGGGTATCCTGGATGGATATTGACTTCATTCCGTCAGTAGAGGATGCCTGGATGCAGTGGCGGCTCCTGAAAAAATTCTCAGGAGGGGCAATTTTTCTGATGATTTAGGTGACCTACACACATTTTTAAAAAGATATGTCCAGCAACAACATGAAGACAGGGGCAGCATATAAGTCAATACCAGAAGCATTTATTGACTGATCTCAAAAGTGTTGGCTTACAAAAGCAAAATAAGTTATCACAGTAAAAATAATCAAGGGTGTTCTTTCACATTCCTCAACACTGCATAAACAATATGTATGGCTTTGTAAAAATGAACAACCATATTCTGGCCAATTGTATAGATTTGTAAATATGAACAACCATATTCTGGCCAATTGTATAGATTTGTAAAAATGAACATGAACAGATTTTTTATTTTTTTGAATGGCAGTACCTTTCAAACATGTCTGCTTGCAGTAAGGTAGCACTCACAAGGTGGCCAGAGAAAGAGAACCTTTCTTTGGTGTGATCCAGGATGGTGTTGCAGACCTCTTCAGACAGCCTCTGCTTCTCCTCTTCTCTCAAAGCTGTTCTGGGTCTTTTGGCTCCTGTTGCTTCTTGCAGCTGCTGTTGAGAGGAGTCCCTGAAGGCAAACAGACCAATGTGTTTGTTGGCTTTGTACAGTATTGTTGTCTATGTGATGCACAGGTATATGCAATGTATCCATGTATAGTACAAATACTTTAGTTCCACTTAAAATGGGCAGGGATGCATAAAGTCTTTAGTGTTTAAGTTAGCCTTTGTGTCTCACATAGCCTGGATGTTCAGCACAGTATACAGTGGTGCTCATAAGCTTATGATCCCATGCTAAAGTTGAATAAAAAGAGGAATAAAAAAGAAAAGAAAATTGGTGTCCCTAAAGGTTGGATTTTCCAACTTTTTTAATTAAGTCATTAAGATCAATTTCCAAAAGATGATTTTTTTATTTTTTTATTCCTCTTTTTAGTCAGCTTTAGAATGTGTTCATACACTTATGAGCACCACTGTACAGTACACATAGTATATAAAATAAGATAGATTACACCACTGGCCATATATAATGACAATAATGTAATTTCAAACACAAATGCAGTCTCCTTTCATGCATACATTTTCAAATAAAGCTCTGCTTTGAGAAAGATCGAATGATATTGTTTAATCTTTATCTTACCTTATGGCCTGCACACTGCTTGCGAAGCTGTCGAGGGCACGTTTGATAAAGACAGCATCGATGTCCTTATTCTGTAGCTTCTGGTACGGTGGGCTGGTCAAATGAACCCAATGAACCCGTCCGGATGGCTTCAAAACATTCTATGAGGTCGTCTCGATTCTCGTAGACAGTGTTCACGACTCTGCTGTTGCTAACCTCATCGTTGTGGCGGCGGACAGCTAGCCTGTATCCCTCATCCAGTTGAGTGGCAATATTCACTCTCACCAAAGCAGACAATCTCAAACAGCTATCAATGTGGGTCTTTGACAGCTCATTTTTCTTAATCTTTTCTGAAAGATGGTGCATGTCGGTTACACCAGTCGCTGTCCAAGCGTTGCTGTCTGCCGTTCATGGTTACGTTACGTTACGTATGACGAAAGCGCGTAAGTGCAAGCCCTCAGACACCCATAGAGAATGTATTGAAAGCTCAGAAATTTGAAAAAAAAATATTTTACATTAGAGGCTATGAGAGACTTCTGGGCGATTTTCAACCTGACTGAAATCGCCCCAAAACGGGCGGGGACATTTGAAGCACGACTTTAGCCTGATTGGACATTTAGTGGCTGGCAGATCAGACGTGAACACTGAACTACTGTTGCCATGATATAATTGATTAGAAAAAAAATCCCTTCCTTTTCCCGTTTGGCAGTGCGTCGCCCATATCGCCCTATTGAACACACCGCCCATGCCTGGATGTTCTTCAAAAGTGCTTTCCTCTCCATCTTAAATAAGCATGCCCCATTCAAAACATTCAGAACTAAGAACAGATATAGCCCCTGGTTCACCCCAGACTTGACTGCCCTTGACAAGCACAAAAACATCCTGTGGCGTCCTGCATTAGCATCGAACAGCCCCCGCGATATGCAACTTTTCAGGGAAGTCAGGAACCAATATACACAATCAGTTAGACAAGCAAAAGCTAGCTTTTTCAAACAGAAATTTGCATCCTGTAGCACTAACTCCAAAACGTTTTGGGACACTGTAAAGTCCATGGAGAATAAGAACACCTCCTCCCAGCTGCCCACTGCACTGAGGCTAGGAAACACTGTCACCACCGATAAATCTACGATAATCGAGAATTTCAATAGGCATTTTGCTACGGCTGGCCATGCTTTCCACCTGGCTACCCCTACCCCCGGCCACCAGCTCTGCACCCTCCGCTGCAACTTGCCCATGCCCCCCCCCCCCCCCCCCCGCTTCTCCTTCACCCAAATTCAGATGGCCGATGTCCTGAAAGAGCTGCAAAATCTGGACCCCTACAAATCAGCTGGGCTAGACAATCTGGACCCTTTCTTTCTAAAATTAGCCGCCGAAATTGTCGCAACCCCTATTACTAGCCTGTTCAACCTCTCTTTCGTATCGTCTGAGATCCCCAGAGATTGGAAAGCTGCCGCGGTCATCCCCCTCTTCAAAGGGGGTGACACTCTAGATCCAAACTGTTACAGACCTAAATCCATCCTGCCCTGCCTTTCGAAAGTATTTGAAAGCCAAGTTAACAAACAGATCACAGACCACTTCGAATCCCACCGTACCTTCTCCGCTATGCAATCTGGTTTCCGAGCTGGTCATGGGTGCACCTCAGCCACGCTCAAGGTCCTAAACGATATAATATCTGCGATTGATAAAAGACAGTACTGTGCAGCCGTCTTCATCGACCTGGCCAAGGCTTTTGACTCTGTCAATCACTGCATTCTTATTGGCAGACTAAATAGCCTTGGTTTCTCAACTGACTGCCTCGCCTGGTTCACCAACTACTTTTCGGATAGAGTTCAATGTGTCAAATCGGAGGGCCTGTTGTCTGGACCTCTGGCAGTCTCTATGGGGGTGCCACAGGGTTCAATTCTCGGGCCGACTCTATTCTCAAATCAAATCAAATCAAATCAAATCAAATTTTATTGGTCACATGCGCCGAATACAACAGGTGCAGACATTACAGTGAAATGCTTACTTACAGCCCTTAACCAACAGTGCATTTATTCTAAACAAAAAAGTAAGAATAAAACAACAACAAAAAAGTGTTGAGAAAAAAAAGAGCAGAAGTAAAAAATAAAGTGACAGTAGGGAGGCTATATATACAATAGAATAAAGTGACAGTAGGGAGGCTATATATACAGGGGGGTACCGTTGCATAGTCAATGTGCGGGGGCACCGGCTAGTTGAGGTAATATGTACATGTGGGTAGAGTTAAAGTGACTATGCATAAATACTTAACAGAGTAGCAGCAGCGTAAAAAGGATGGGGTGGGGGGGCAGTGCAAATAGTCCGGGTAGCCATGATTAGCTGTTCAGGAGTCTTATGGCTTGGGGGTAGAAGCTGTTGAGAAGTCTTTTGGACCTAGACTTGGCACTCCGGTACCGCTTGCCGTGCGGTAGCAGAGAGAACAGTCTATGACTAGGGTGGCTGGAGTCTTTGACAATTTTGAGGGCCTTCCTCAAAATCTCAGCTCTTGCTGCTGGTGACTCTCAGATCCACCTCTACGCAGACTACACCATTTTGTATACATCTGGCCCTTCATTGGACATTGTGTTAGCAAACCTCCAAATGAGCTTCAATGCCATACAACACTCCTTCTGTAGCCTCCAACTTCTCTTAAACGCTAGTAAAACTAAATGCATGCTCTTCAATCGAACGCTGCTTGCACCCGCCTGCCCGACTAGAATGACTACTCTCGGCGGGTCTGACTTACAATATGTGGACAACTACAAATACCTAGGTGTCTGGTTAGACCGTAAACTCTCCTTCCAGACTCACATTAAGAATCTCCAATCCAAAGTGAAATCTAGAATCGGCTTCCTATTTCGCAACAAAGCCTCCTTCACTCATGCTGCTAAACATGCCCTCGTAAAACTGACTATCCTACCGATCCTTGACTTCGGCGATGTCATTTACAAAATAGCCTCCAACCCTCTACTCAGCAAATTGGATGTTGTCTATCACAGTGCCATCCGTTTTGTCACCAAAGCCCCATATACTACCCACCATTGTGACCTGTACGCTCTCGTTGGCTGGCCCACACTACATATTTGTTGCCAAACCCACTGGCTCCAGGTCATCTATAAATCACTTCTAGGCAAATCCCCGCCTTACCTTAGCTCATTGGTCACCATAGCAACACCCACCCGTAGTATGCGCTCCAGCAGGTATATCTCACTGGTCATCCCCAAAGCCAACACCTCCTTTGGCCGCCATTCCTTCCAGTTCTCTGCTGCAAATGACTGGAACGAACTACAAAAATCTCTGAAGCTGGAGACTCTTATCTCCCTCACTAACTTTAAGCATCAGTTGTCAGAGCAGCTTACCGATCACTGCACCTGTATACAGCCCATCTGTAATTAGCCCACCCAACTACCTCATCCCCATATTGTTATTTATTTTGCTCATTTGCACCCCAGTATCTCTATTTGCACTATCATTCCAGTGTTAATACTAATTGTAATTATTTTGCACTATAGCCTATTTATTGCCTTACCTCCATAACTTGCTACATTTGCACACACTGTATATAGATTTTCTATTGTATTTTTGACTGTACGTTTTGTTTACCCCATATGTAACTCTGTGTTGTTGTTTTTATCGCACTGCTTTGCTTTATCTTGGCCAGGTCGCAGTTGTAAATGAGAACTTGTTCTCAACTGGCTTACCTGGTTAAATAAAGGTTAAATAAAAAAATTATGAAAAAATGTTATCAAGATATCAAAGTGTCACCAACAAAAAGGTAACCAATAGACCTATAGTAAATGCAGCATTCACTTTTCACATGAAATTTGCACTTTTCAGTAGTGCTCAAAGCCGTTCCATGAGCGCAGCATTTATTTTTCAACTCGAATCAATGAGCCCAATCAGTCGTCCATGACAACAAAATCATAAACAACAGAGTAGGGTTGGCTAATAAGTCCTTAGTTTTGGGGTTATGCTCAGGTCAAACAATTAGGCTAATCTACACTTCCATATCTCCAAGTCCTATTCTTGAAGTACCCACTGTATAGGGTTAGGGTTTGTATGGATTAGAAGGAGCCTACATAACCAACCCATAAAGTAAAATTGTACATCCATATATGGCCAGCGATGTAAGCTTTTACATTGATTTATCCTGCAATAGATGTTGTTCAATTGGTAACATTCATTTGTGTCTTCTTCTAATGCCTCTTAAGGGGAAAGTAATCTAAAAGTAACTGAATGTAATCAGATTACATTACTTAGTGTGGGTAATCCAAAAGTTACATTACTGATTACTATTGTGGACTGGTAACTAGTAACTGTAACGGATTACATTTAGAAAGTAACCTACCCAACCCTGCACACACACACACACACACACACACACACACACACACACACACACACACACACACACACACACACACACACACACACAGGGTCATATGGATGTCTTTATGACTGTGATATCTAAGGTAGGGCTGTTTACTTACTATGGTCAGAAGAGGATGGTTTGAGAGCAGCATTGGTGTCTAAAAAGGAAAAAAAAAAGGTTATTTAATTTCTTCGGCACATAACCTCAAATTGAGACTAGAAAATGCAGGGGTGTAAATGCAGGCAATGGTGTCTCGAAATTAAATGAAAAGGTTCATTCCCTAGTTAAAGCTGTGTGTTCATATCCACTCAATATTAGTTCCTGCACTCCCAACACATAATAATGACATTAAAGCTCATTATAATAATGTAAAAATCAAATCAAATCAAATCAAATTGTATTTGTCACATACACGTGTTTAGCAGATGTTATTGCGGGTGTAGCGAAATGCTTGTGCTTCTAGCTCCGACAGTGCAGTAATATCTAACAAGTAATATCTAACAATTACACAACATATACCCAATACACACAAAACTAGTAAGGAATGGAATTTAAGAAAATATACATATATCGACAAGCAATGACAGAGCGGCATGGACTAAGATACAGTAGAATATTATAGAATGCAGTATATACATATGAGATGAGTAGTGCAAGATATGTAAACATTATTAAAGTGACTAGTGTTCCATTTCTTAAAGTGGCCAGTGATTTCAATAGGCAGCAGCAGCCTCTAATGTGCTAGTGATGGCTATTTAAATGTTTTACATTTTAGTCATTTAGCAGACGCTCTTATCCAGAGCGACTTACAGGAGCGATTAGGGTTAAGTGCCTTGCTCAAGGGCACATCGGCAGATTTTTCAGGCAGTGGTACAGCCCGACAGGATGCTCTCAATTGGGCATCTGTAAACGTTTGTGAGGGTTTTAGGTGCCAAGCCAAATTTCTTCAGCCTCCTGAGGTTGAAGAGGCTCTGTTGCGCCTTCTTCACCACACTGTCTGCGTGGGTGGACCATTTCAGTTTGTCGGTGATGTGTACGCCAAGAAACTTGAATATTTCCACCTTCTCCACTGCGGTCCCGTCGATGTGGATAGGGGGGTGCACCCTCTGCTGTTTCCTGAAGTCCACGATCATCTCCTTTGTTTTGTTGACGTTGAGTGAGAGGTTATTTTCCTGAAACCACACTCCCAGAGCCCTCACCTCCTCCCTGTAGGCGGTCTCGTCATTGTTGGTAATCAAGCCTACTACTGTTGTGTCGTCTGCAAACTTGATGATTGGGTTGGAGGCGTGCTTGGCCACGCAGTCATGGGTGAACAGGGAGTACAGGAGGGGGCTGAGCACGCACCCTTGTGGGTCCCCAGTGTTTAGGATCAGCGAAGTGGAGGTGTTGTTTCCTACCTTCACCACCTGGGGGCGGCCCGTCAGGAAGTCCAGGACCCAGTTGCACAGGGCGGGGTTCAGACCCAGGGCCTCGAGCTTAATGATGAGCTTGGAGGGTACTATGGTGTTGAATGCTGAGCTATAGTCAATGAACAGCTCTTAGTTGACACTCAAATGTTTTATTCTATACCCATTTGAGGAAATAAACGTTCTTAATTTGTTTGATGTTAAGATGAAAGATTTCCTAAGGGAAACCATTTCAATTTCAGGGGACCACATGGGGTCCCTACTCCATGTTTGGGAACCACTGACCTAGCCTATCCAGGAGGTAGATCGCAGGAGGCTACATATGTTGCACAATGCACAGTCCTGTACTAGTGTAACTAAATATCTCATAAGGAAAAAAATATTGTGTCAGAAATAAGCGTGTGACAGCAGTGGTTTGGCCGGGCTAATGTTACCTTACCGACTACCAGAACTGTCTCATCCTTTGTCCGGGCTATCGGCAGCCTCTGGCGGATGTCTGCGTTGACCAGGCGGGACTCTAGCGGAGGGAGCAGTGACAGAGAGGTCCACAGCTGCTTGGCGTGATACACATCTTCAGGAGAGGAGCCATCAAACACTGTGAATAAGTCTTTATCCAACTCTGTCTCTAGCTGCTCTGCCTCTCTCCTCTCCTCCTCCTCCGTTAGCCCAGCCCGCGGCTCTGTCTCACACATTACGATTGCTAACCTACAACAGAGTGGATATCACCGAATCATCAATATTATAAAGTAACCGAGCCACAGACGGACATTGATATTGCTAGCTAGCTAAATGGAGAGATGATACACGGTGAAAATGTGTTGTTGTTTTTCGCAACCCGGACGTGTGGAGAGCGGGTCTGTTACCAAGGCGACAGGACGCTCCACTAGGACACGGAACAAAACCCGTTTATCAACCCGGACGTGTTACCAAGGCGACAGGACGCTCCACTAGGACACGGAACAAAACCCGTTTATCAACCCGGACGTGTTACCAAGGCGACAGGACGCTCCACTAGGACACGGAACAAAACCCGTTTATCAACCCGGACGTGTTACCAAGGCGACAGGACGCTCCACTAGGACACGGAACAAAACCCGTTTATCAACCCGGACGTGTTACCAAGGCGACAGGACGCTCCACTAGGACACGGAACAAAACCCGTTTATCAACCCGGACGTGTTACCAAGGCGACAGGACGCTCCACTAGGACACGGAACAAAACCCGTTTATCAACCCGGACGTGTTACCAAGGCGACAGGACGCTCCACTAGGACACGGAACAAAACCCGTTTATCAACCCGGACGTGTTACCAAGGCGACAGGACGCTCCACTAGGACACGGAACAAAATCCGTGCACTGTGCACTGTGCACTGGCAAATTTCCTTCAAATCCAGTGGTGTAGTGCTATTTTTTAGGTGAGGGAGCGCAACATGTAGTTTAAATGATGTCATCATTTCTCAATCACAGTTTGTACTGATAGGTGTAGCATATTGAATATCATTGTAGAATAGGCCTATGCATAAAATCCATCCTCCAATTGCAACGTCTGCCCACACCAGTGGAGGCTGCTGAGAGGAGGATGACTCATAATAGTGGCTGGACCGGAGCAAATGGAAACCATGTGTTTGATGTATTTGATACCAGTCCACTTTTTCTGCTCCAGCCATTACCACGAGCCCCTTCTCCCCCATTAAGGTGCCACACATCTTGTCTCAATAACATTTAATATTTTTAATACCCTCAAACACCAGGTTAGGCGTACCTCATTTCAAAATAGGCCATCATTACTGTCAATTGTGAATGATAATTATTCCGGTTTTACCGGTGAAATGTCAAAACTGCATGCCAATCATTTGATCTCAATCAATTTAATGAGAATATGCATTTAGAGCTTCTTGAATTACTATTTTGTGAGCAACTTAAAGCAGATGGTGTTAACAAACTATTTGTCTTTCTTATATGCATATTTTGTTTCAATCAAAGCCTAGTGGCACGTGCTGTTGAGGTTTGGCCGCGTGAGGATATTTTAGTTTTTACTATTCCGCTTTAGATAAGAAATGACTGAGGAGGTGTTTTTATATTTTATGTTTAAATTATAGGCCTGCTATGCTACAGTATATGGTATTATATTAAATTATGTTATTCTAATCAATCATTACGTGATCTTGAGAGACATTGACTCAGCTTTGATCTAACTTTACAAAACGAGCACCATTGTGAGAATTGATAATCTTCTATTTGTAATAATAGCTTGTTTGAAATTATTTATTGTTTAGAATTTTTTTTGAAAATCTTAATGTTGTTTTAATGTTTGTAGCTGAACTGGTTAAAGAGCGGTAGCATTTAAAATGACTACCACCGTGTTCTTATTTTTGGCATTGAATCCATGAAGTGTTATGCTAATTTATGCGAATTACCACTGCTTGTAGTTTTTTAAACGTCTTTAAGAATGTGAAGTTAGTATATAGTTGATACAAAATGTAAAGAATGTGAAGTTAGGCTAGCTTGAAAATGTGAAAGTTGGTTTGGTGTCTCTAGCTTGAACGGTTGAAGAGGTACTGTTGGTGAATTAATTTATGCAAATGTAACACAACAGAACTTGATGAGGGTTATTTTAAGTGATTTGAGCTGAAAGGACAGCGCCGTAACCAATTGTTCACATATCGTTCTGGGCTCCACTGTGCAAGAGAGGGTCCATGGAGTTTTCTGAACATCAAGATGATCTCGTTGCTGTGATGGATCAGGTTCATGCAATGGATCCGTTTGTCTGCATACGCAATAGAGATGGTACGTTTCTGTAAGCTAAGCACTTGAACAGTAGGGCGAATTCAAGTGGACGTACATGAGTGTATGTGTCATAATACCCATTAAACATGCCGGTCAAACAGGGAAATAGTTCCAATCGTTTTTCCACCATTCATTTTTCCCATAAGGGATTTTAGAAACACTTCAAATAAGGGCTGTGTTTCATGTAGGTTTACCCTGGCGTGACGTTTTGATAACCGTGTAAATCTCTCTTGGACAAGGTGACTTTTATCAATATATTCGACTCTATTTACTCTCAGATTCGAAAATGCTAATTAGCAGCTAATTAGCATTTCATTTTGGTGGGGTAAATACAGGCAAATATATTGGTTCGAATCCAGGCTCTGTCGTAGCCGGCCGCGACCGGGAGACCCATGGGGCGGCGCACAATTCGTCCAGGGTAGGGGAGGGAATGGCCGACAGGGATGTAGCTCAGTTGGTAGAGCATGGCATTTGCAATGCCAGGGTTGTGGGTTCGATTCCCAAGGGGGCCAGTATAAAAAAAAAAAATTAAAAAATTTGCACTCACTAACTGTAAGTCGCTCTGGATAAGAACGTCTGCTAAATGACGCAAATGTGGTACTCTATTTGCAAGTGAAACTATCTCACCGACCGGAGAAAGCAAGGAAAACAGTGCCTCTCTGTCTTACTATATGTATCTGATGCTGGTCTGGACAAAAAGAGTATGACATGCCATAATCTTTTTGTCCAGACAGCATCAGATACATGGTCCACACATACTGAGACAGAGGGGCGCTGTTTCACTCGCTTGGAGGCTTTATCTGAGATTGATGCGTATTTCTGTCAGCGCACGTCCCTTTATTTGGATGGGCAAGGAGGTGCGGTAGGGAGGGCCAGGCCCCCTAAGTGTCACGATCGCCATTAATAGAGGAAGCGGACCAAGGCGCAGCGTGATAAGCGTACATACTTTATTAAGTAAAGCGCACACACGAAAACGAAACAAAACACGATCGTAACGTCCTCAGTCTACAACTGAACAGGAACACGTAACATAGAACAAAGGAACAAAAACCCCCAAACACAAGGTGAAAACACACACTTTAAATATGGCTCCCAATCAGAGATAACGAGCCGACAGCTGACACTCGTTACCTCCGATTGGGAGTCACAAGACCAATTACCCCAAAAACACAAACAAATGAAACGCACCCATACCCAACACCACCAAATGAAATACACCCTGACTCTAACTACACAGTCCCAGAGCCAGAGTGTGACAGTACCCCCCCCCAAAGGCGCGGACTCCGACCGCGCCTACACCCAAAAAATGGGGAGGGCTGGGTGGGTGTTGCTCCACGGAGGCGGCTCTGGCACTGGTCGTGGTCCCCACCCCACCATAGTCACTACCCACTTAGGTAACCTCCTCCAACTGACCACCCAACACCCTAACCCACCTGGATTAAGGGGCAGCACCGGACTAAGAGGCAGCACCGGACTAAGGGGCAGCACCGGACTAAGGGACAGCACCAGGATAAGGGGCAGCACCGGACTAAGGGGCAGCACCGGACTAAGGGGCAGCACCGTACTAAGGGGCAGCACCGGACTAAGGGGCAGCACCGGACTAAGGGGCAGCACCGGACTAAATGGCGGATCCTGGCTGGCTGGCTCTGGCGGATCCCGGCTGGCTGGCGGATCCTGGCTGGATGGCTCTGGTAGATCCCGGCTGGACGGCTCCGGCGGATCCCGGCTGGACGGCTCCGGCGGATCCCGGCTGGACGGCTCCGGCGGATCCCGGCTGGACGGCTCCGGCGGGCCCGGCTGGACGGCTCCGGCGGATCCCGGCTGGACGGCTCCGGCGGATCCCGGCTGGACGGCTCCGGCGGATCCCGGCTGGACGGCTCCGGCGGATCCCGGCTGGACGGCTCTGGCGGATCCCGGCTGGACGGCTCATGGCTGGCTGACGGATCTGGCTGCTCATGGCTGGCTGACGGATCTGGCTGATCCTGTCTGGCAGAAGGCTCTGGCTGATCCTGTCTGGCAGAAGGCTCTGGCTGATCCTGTCTGGCGGAAGGCTCTGGCTGATCCTGTCGGGCGGAAGACTCTGGCTGATCCCGTCTGGCGGAAGGCTCTGGCTGATCCCGTCTGGCGGAAGGCTCTAGCTGATCCTGTCTGGCGGAAGGCTCTGGCTGATCCCGTCTGGCGGAAGGCTCTGGCTGATCTTGTCTGGCGGTAGGCTCTGGCTGATCCTGTCTGGCGGAAGGCTCTGGCTGATCCTGTCTGGCGGAAGGCTCTGGCTGATCCTGTCTGGCGGAAGGCTCTGGCTGATCCTGTCTGGCGGGAGGCTCTGGCTGATCATGTCTGGCGGAAGGCTCTGGCTGATCCTGTCTGGCGGAAGGCTTTAGCGGCTCCTGTCTGGCGGAAGGCTTTAGCGGCTCCGGTCTGGCGGACGGCTCTGAAGGCTCATGGCAGACGGGCGGCTTAGCAGGCTCAGTACATACGGGCCGTTCATGCAGCGCTTGGCATACGGACAGTTCAGACGGCGTTGGGCAGACGGGCAGTTCAGGCAGTGCTTGGCAGACGGACAGTTCAGACGGCGTTGGGCAGACGGGCAGTTCATGCAGTGCTTGGCAGACGGACAGTTCAGACGGCGTTGGGCAGACGGGCAGTTCATGCAGCGCTTGGCATACGGACAGTTCAGACGGCGTTGGGCAGACGGGCAGTTCAGGCAGTGCTTGGCAAACGGACAGTTCAGACGGCGTTGGGCAGACGGGCAGTTCATGCAGCGCTTGGCATACGGACAGTTCAGACGGCGTTGGGCAGACGGGCAGTTCAGGCAGTGCTTGGCAGACGGACAGTTCAGACGGCGTTGGGCAGACGGCAGACTCTGGCCGGCCGAGACGCCCTATAGGCCTGGAACGTAGTGCCGGAACTGGAGGTACCGGGCTGAGGCCACGCATCTCATGGCTACTGCGAGGAGCAGCAACAGGGCATGCTGGACCCTGGGGACGCACACAAGGCCTAGTGCGTGATGCCGGAACTGGTGGTCCCGGGCTGAGAACACGCATCTCAGGGCTAGTGCGGGGAGTAGCAACAGGGCATGCTGGACCCTGGGGACGCACACAAGGCCTAGTGCGTGGTGCCGGAACTGGTGGTCCCGGGCTGAGGACACGCATCTCAGGGCTAGTGCGGGGAGTAGCAACAGGACGCACAGGACTCTGGGGACACACAGGAGGCTTGGTGCGTGGTGGAGGCACTGGTGGTACTGGGCTGGAGCGGGGAGGTGGCGCCGGAAATACCGGACCGTGCAGGCGTACTGGCTCCCTTGAGCACTGAGCCTGCCCAACCTTACCTGGTTGTATGCTCCCCGTCGCCCGACCAGTACGGGAAGGAGGAATAACCCGCACCGGGCTATGTAGGCGAACCGGGGAAACCATGCGTAAGGCTGGTGCCATGTATGCCGGCCCGAGGAGACGCACTGGTGGCCTGCTGCGTGGGACCGGCTTCATGACATCCGGCTCAACGCTCAATCTAGCCCGGCCAATACGAGGAGCTGGAATGTACCGCACCGGGCTATGCCTGCGTACAGGAGACACCATGCGCTCTACTGCGTAACATGGTGTCTGCCCGTACTCTCGCTCTCCACGGTAAGTACAGGGAGTAGGCGCAGGTCTCCTACCTGACTTCGCCACACTCCCTTTTAGCCCCCCCCCAAGAAATTCTTGGGTAGTACCCACGGGCTTCCAGCCTCGACTCCGCGCTGCCTCCTCGTACCACCTCCTCTCGGCTGCAGCTGCCTCCAGCTCTTCACGAGGGCGGCGATATTCTCCCGGTTGTGCCCAAGGACCCTTTCCATCCAAAATCTCCTCCCATGTCCAAGAATCCTTGATAGGCGTCCATAAATCCTGTGTAGGTAGGTCCTGTTGCCGCTTGACACGCTGCTTGGTCCTTTTATGGTGGGTTTTTCTGTCACGATCGCCATTAATAGAGGAAGCGGACCAAGGCGCAGCGTGATAAGCGTACATACTTTATTAAGTAAAGCGCACACACGAAAACGAAACAAAACACGATCGTAACGTCCTCAGTCTACAACTGAACAGGAACACGTAACATAGAACAAAGGAACAAAAACCCCCAAACACAAGGTGAAAACACACACTTTAAATATGGCTCCCAATCAGAGATAACGAGCCGACAGCTGACACTCGTTACCTCCGATTGGGAGTCACAAGACCAATTACCCCAAAAACACAAACAAATGAAACGCACCCATACCCAACACCACCAAATGAAATACACCCTGACTCTAACTACACAGTCCCAGAGCCAGAGTGTGACACTAAGGCCGGCCATAACGCTGTCCTTGACTAGCCTGGGACAGACTCTAGTGCTTAACAAGTTACTATCAGTAGTAGTAGTAGTTAAAGTACCCACCTAGTAGTAATGAATACTACCTGCTGTAGTATCAATCAATCAATCAATTTTATTTTATATAGCCCTTCTTACATCAGCTAATATCTCGAAGTGCTGTACAGAAACCCAGCCTAAAACCCCAAACAGCTAGTAATGCAGGTGTAGAAGCACGGTGGCTAGGAAAAACTCCCTAGAAAGGCGAAAACCTAGGAAGAAACCTAGAGAGGAACCAGGCTATGAGGGGTGGCCAGTCCTCTTCTGGCTGTGCCGGGTGGAGATTATAACAGAACCATGCCAAGATGTTCAAAAATGTTCATAAGTGACAAGCATGGTCAAATAATAATCAGGAATAAATCTCAGTTGGCTTTTCATAGCCGATCATTAAGAGTTGAAAACAGCAGGTCTGGGACAGGTAGGGGTTCCATAACCGCAGGCAGAACAGTTGAAACTGGAATAGCAGCAAGGCCAGGCGGACTGGGGACAGCAAGGAGTCACCACGGCCGGTAGTCCCGACGTATGGTCCTAGGGCTCAGGTCTCTCAGTTGGCTTTTCATAGCCGATCATTAAGAGTTGAAAACAGCAGGTCTGGGACAGGTAGGGGTTTCGTAGCCGCAGGCAGAACAGTTGAAACTGGAATAGCAGCAAGGCCAGGCGGACTGGGGACAGCAAGGTGTCATCATGCCCGGTAGTCCTGACGTATGGTCCTAGGGCTCAGGTTCTCAGAGAGAAAGAGAGAACGAGAGAATTAGAGAGAGCATACTTAAATTCACACAGGACACTGGATAAGACAGGAGAAGTACTCCAGGTATAACCAACTAACCCCAGCCCCCCGACACATAAACTACTGCAGCATAAATACTGGAGGCTGAGACAGGAGCGGTCCGGAGACACTGTGGCCCCATCCGAAGAAACCCCCGGACAGGGCCAAACAGGAAGGATATAACCCCACCCACTCCGCCAAAGCACAGCCCCCGCACCACTAGAGGGATATCCCCAACCACCAACTTACAATCCTGAGACAAGGCCGAGTATAGCCCACAGAGGTCTCCACCACAGCACAAACCAAGGGGGGGGCGCCAACCCAGACAGGAAGATCACGTCAGTAACTCAACCCACTCAAGTGACGCACCCCTCCCAGGGACGGCATGAAAGAGCACCAGCAAGCCAGTGACTCAGCCCCTGCAACAGGGTTAGAGGCAGAGAACCCCAGTGGAGAGGGGAACCGGCCTGGCAGAGACAGCAAGGGCTGTTCGTTGCTCCAGCCTTTCCGTTCACCTTCACACTCCTGGGCCAGACTACACTCAATCATATGACCTACTGAAGAGATAAGTCTTCAGTAAAGACTTAAAGGTTGAGACCGAGTCTGCGTCTCTCACATGGGTAGGCAGACTGTTCCATAAAAATGGAGATCTATAGGAGAAAGCCCTGCCTCCCGCTGTTTGCTTAGAAATTCTAGGGACAATTAGGAGGCCTGCGTCTTGTGACCGTAGCGTACGTATTGGTATGTACGGCAGGACCAACTCGGAAAGATAGGTAGGAGCAAGCCCATGTAACGCTTTATAGGTTAACAGTAAAACCTTGAAATCAGCCCTTGCCTTAACAGGAAGCCAGTGTAGGGAAGCTAGCACTGGAGTAATATGATCAAATTTCTTGGTTCTAGTCAGGATTCTAGCAGCCGTATTTAGCACTAACTGAAGTTTATTTAGTGCTTTATCCGGGTAGCCGGAAAATAGAGCATTGCAGTAGTCTAACCTAGAAGTAACAAATGCATGGATTAATTTTTCTGCATCATTTTTGGACAGAAAATTTCTGATTTTTGCAATGTTACGTAGATGGAAAAAAGCTGTCCTTGAAACAGTCTTGATATGTTCGTCAAAAGAGAGATCAGGGTCAAGAGTAACGCCGAGGTCCTTCACAGTTTTATTTGAGACGACTTTACAACCATCAAGATGAATTGTCAGATTTAACAGAAGATCTCTTTGTTTCTTGGGACCTAGAACAAGCATCTCTGTTTTGTCCGAGTTTAAAAGTAAAAAGTTTTCAGCCATCCACTTCCTTATGTCTGAAACACAGGCTTCTAGCGAGGGCAATTTTGGGGCTTCACCATGTTTCATTGAAATGTACAGCTGTGTGTCATCTGCATAGCAGTGAAAGTTAACATTATGTTTTCGAATAACATCCCCAAGAGGTAAAATATATAGTGAAAACAATAGTGGTCCTAAAACGGAACCTTGAGGAACACCGAAATGTACAGTTGATTTGTCGGAGGACAGACCATTCACAGAGACAAACTGATATCTTTCCGACAGGTAGGATCTAAACCAGGCCAGAACTTGTCCGTGTAGACCAATTTGGGTTTCCAGTCTCTCCAAAAGAATGTGGTGATCGATGGTGTCAAAGGCAGCACTAAGGTCTAGTAGCACGAGGACAGATGCAGAGCCTCGGTCTGACGCCATTAAAAGGTCATTTACCACCTTCACAAGTGCAGTCTCAGTGCTATGATGGGGTCTAAAACCAGACTGAAGCATTTCGTATACATTGTTTGTCTTCAGAAAGGCAGTGAGTTGCTGCGCAACAGCTTTTTCTAAAATTTTTGAGAGGAATGGAAGATTCGATATAGGCCGATAGTTTTTTATATTTTCCGGGTCAAGGTTTGGCTTTTTCAAGAGAGGCTTTATCACTGCCACTTTTAGTGAGTTTGGTACACATCCGGTGGATAGAGAGCTGTTTATTATGTTCAACATAGGAGGGCCAAGCACAGGAAGCAGCTCCTTCAGCAGTTTAGTAGGAATAGGATCCAGTATGCAGCTTGAAGGTTTAGAGGCCATGATTATTTTCATCATTGTGTCAAGAGATATAGTACTAAAACACTTAAGTGTCTCTCCCGATCCCAGGCCCTCGCAGAGCTGTGCAGATCCAGGACAGCTAAGCCCTGGAGGAATACGCAGATTCAAAGAGGAGTCCGTAATTTGCTTTCTAATGGTCATGATCTTTTCCTCAAAGAAGTTCATGAATTTATCACTGCTGAAGTGAAAGCCATCCTCTCTTGGGGAATGCTGCTTTTTAGTTAGCTTTGCAACAGTATCAAAAAGAAATTTTGGATTGTTCTTATTTTCCTCGATTAAGTTGGAAAAGTAGGATGATCGAGCAGCAGTGAGGGCTCTTCGGTACTGCACGGTACTGTCTTTCCAAGCTAGTCGGAAGACTTCCAGTTTGGTGTGGCGCCATTTCCGTTCCAATTTCCTGGAAGCTTGCTTCAAAGCTCGGGTATTTTCTGTATACCAGGGAGCTATTTTCTTATGACAAATGTTTTTCGTTTTTAGGGGTGCAACTGCATCTAGGGTATTGCACAAGGTTAAATTGAGTTCCTCAGTTAAGTGGTTAACTGATTTTTGTCCTCTGACGTCCTTGGGTAGGCAGAAGGAGTCTGGAAGGGCATCAATGAATTTTTGTGTTGTTTGAGAATTTATAGCACGACTTTTGATGCTCCTTGGTTGGGGTCTGAGCAGATTATTTGTTGCGATTGCAAATGTAATAAAATGGTGGTCCGATAGTCCAGGATTTTGTGGAAAAACATTAAGATCTACAACATGTATTCCATGGGACAAAACTAGGTCCAGAGTATGACTGTGGCAGTGAGTAGGTCCAGAGACATGTTGGACAAAACCCACTGAGTCGATAATGGCTCCGAAAGACTTTTGGAGTGGGTCTGTGGACTTCTCCATGTGAATATTAAAATCACCAAAAATTAGAATATGATCTGCTATGACTACAAGGTCTGATAGGAATTCAGGAAACTCAGAGAGGAACGCTGTATATGGCCCAGGAGGCCTGTAAACAGTAGCTATAAAAAGTGATTGAGTAGGCTGCATAGATTTCATGACTAGAAGCTCAAAAGATGAAAACGCCATTTTTTTTTTTGTAAATTGAAATTTGCTATCGTAAATGTTAGCAACACCTCCGCCTTTGCGGGATGCACGGGGAATATGGTCACTAGTGTAACCAGGAGGTGAGGCCTCATTTAACACAGCAAATTCATCAGGCTTAAGCCATGTTTCAGTCAGGCCAATCACATCAAGATTATGATCAGTGATTAGTTCATTGACTATGACTGCCTTTGAAGTGAGGGATCTAACATTAAGTAACCCTATTTTGAGATGTGAGGTATCACGATCTCTTTCAATAATGGCAGGAATGGAGGAGGTCTTTATCCTAATAAGATTGCTAGGGTGAACACCGCCATGTTTAGTTTTGCCCAACCTAGGTCGAGGCACAGACACAGTCTCAATGGGTATGGCTGAGCTGACTACACTGACTGTGCTATTGGCAGACTCCACTAAGCTGGCAGGTTGGCTAACAGCCTGCTGCCTGGCCTGCACCCTATTTCACTGTGGGGCTAGAGGAGTTAGAGCCCTATCTATGTTGGTAGATAAGAGGAGAGCACCCCTCCAGCTAGGATGGAGTCCGTCACTCCTCAGCAGGTCAGGCTTGGTCCTGTTTGTGGGTGAGTCCCAGAAAGAGGGCCAATTATCCACAAATGTTATCTTTTGGGAGGGGCAGAAAACAGTTTTCAACCAGCGATTAAGTGCTGAGACTCTGCTGTAGAGCTCGTCACTTCCCCTAACTGGGAGGGGGCCAGAGACAATTACTCGATGCCGACACATCTTTCTAGCTGATTTACACGCTGAAGCTATGTTGCACTTGGTGACCTCTGACTGTTTCATCCTAACATCGTTGGTGCCGACGTGGATAACAATATCTCTATACTCTCTACACTCGCCAGTTTTAGCTTTAGCCAGCACCATCTTTAGATTAGCCTTAACGTCGGTAGCCCTGCCCCCTGGTAAACAGTGTATGATCGCTGGGTGATTCGTTTTAAGTCTAATACTGCGGGTAATGGAGTCGCCAATGACTAGGGTTTTCAATTTGTCAGAGCTAATGGTGGGAGCCTTCGGCGTCTCAGACCCCGTAACGGGAGGAGTAGAGACTAGAGAAGACTCAGACTCAGACTCCGACTCGCTACATAATGGGGAAAACCGGTTTGAAGGTTTCTGTCGGCTGAATGAGCGACACCGGTTGAGCATTCCAACAGTATTTCCCTCCAGAAGCCATGAGAAAGTTGTCCGGCTGCAGGGACTGTGCGGGGGGAGTTATACTAACGTTACTGTCTGTACTTACTGGTGGCACAGACGCTGTTTCTTCCTTTCCTACACTGAAATTACCCTTGCCTAACGATTGCGTCTGAAGCTGGGCTTGTAGCACAGCTATTCTCGCCGTAAGGCGATCGTTCTCCTGTATATTATGAGTACAGCGACTGCAATTAGAAGACATCATGTTAATGTTACTACTTAGCTTCGGCTGTTGAAGATGTTGATGAACCATGTCCAGATAAAGCGTCCGGAGTGAAAAAGTTGAATAAGGGAAAAAAGTTGCGATGGAAAAAAGGAAAATAACGTAAAGTTGGCAGCTAAAACGCACAGGAAAATGACTCTTCTGTCTCGGGATAAACGTCCGGGGTGAAAAAGTTTAACGAAAAAAGATGAGTGAGGACAAAACTAAAAAGTTGGTAAATTTGTTGAACACAGAGATTGATTAAACGTTTATTAAAAGTAAAACGTGAATAGTTTGGCAGGTAGCCAAGTAGCAACAAACAGCACAGTAGCACGGAGACAATGCGGAAGCGAGACGGAAGTCTCGTAGTAGTAATGAATACTACCTGCTGTAGTAGTAGTAATGAATGGTCATTATAGTACTATAGTTCTGACAGATGCTCTATAAAGGTTCTGACAGACAGAGTGGTCCATGTGAAGGTTCTGACAGACAGAGTGGTCTATGTGAAGGTTCTGACAGACAGAGTGGTCCATGTGAAGGTTCTGACAGACAGAGTGGTCTATGTGAAGGTTCTGACAGACAGAGAGGTCCATGTGGAGATTATGGAAGATCTGGATTTCTCCCCCTTCCTGTAGGGTTGTGATAGGTCCATTTGCTGCCATCTAGTGGACATTGTGCTCATTTGCCCTCAGCTGTGTTTAGACTGTTGTTGTTGATGTTTTGCTGGTTTCTAGTGTGCTATGCAATATATTGCCTTCTTATTATTGACACTTTTCCCCAGTCATATTTAAGGTTAGAACTGCCTTTCTGGGTGTTCTGATACTTCTAACTTGGAGTTGTATTTGTATGATGGCAGTTACGGTATTTCACTTTTTAATGTGTATAGTATTGCTTGCTGGGTGTGTCCAATCAACTTTGTAACCACTCCCTCTTCAAATTAGGGCTAATTGGAAAAGCTGTTCAAAAGAGGACATTGTATTATTTCTTTGTACTCCCTGACGAAAGCCATGCAGCCGAAACACGTCGGATTAAAAAAATATATTATTTCTATTGAACATGACATACTAATAAAGGTAATAAAAATTATATGAAGAGAGCCTTGGTCCTCCTTTCTTTTAGTTTGAGCTTCTACTTCTAAGAATCCACCTCCCCAGAAATAAGTCTCTCACTGTTGCCGCTTGCTACAGACCCCCCCTCAGCCCCCAGCTGTGCCGTGGACACCATATGTGAACTGATTGCCCCCCATCTATCCTCAGAGTTCGTACTGCTTGGTGACCTAAACTGGGATATGCTTAACACCCCAGCCAACCTACAATCTAAACTAGATGCCCTCAATCTCACACAAATTATCAACGAACCTACCAGGTACAACCCTAAATCTGTAAACATAGGCACCCTCATAGATATCATCCTGACTAATTTACCCTCTAAATACACCTCCGCTGTCTTCAACCAGGATCTCAGCGATCACTGCCTTATTGCCTGCGTCCGTAATGGGTCCGTGGTCAAACGACCACCCCTCATCACTGTCAAACGCTCCCTAAAACACTTCAGCGAGCAGGCTTTTCTAATTGACCTGGCCCGGGTATCCTGGATGGATATTGAATTCATTCCTTCAGTAGAGGATGCCTGGTTGTTCTTTAAAAGTGCTTTCCTCTCAATCTTAAATAAGCATGCCCCATCCATAACAAAGCTCAAACTGTTTGGGCACAGACCTGGGGCCTGTTGCACAAAAGTAGAATTAGGACATCCGGGATAAATGACTCAGCTGAGCTCAATGAAGCCAAAACATGTGCGTCCAGGCTTAATTGGTTGCACAAAGACCAAGCCAGGATGAGCAGACACGGATTCATTAAGCCAGGTGAAACCAATCCTGGATAGGTGCGCGCTCACGGCTCACTCAAATAGACCCCGCCACAGATCACAGATTAACTGATTTACCATGGCAACTAGAGCCGCGTACTTTTCCCCGTCGGAAGCACAAATCCTCATGGAGGCATACGAGGAGGTAAAAGATATAATTAAGAAGAAAGGCAACACCGCCACAGTGATAAAGCAAAGAGAAAAAGCGTGGCAAAGTATTGCAGACCGCCTGAATGCGTAAGTAGTGCACAATTACACACTCACCGCTCCGCTGAAACATCACAATTACAATTCAAATATTTAATTCACATCTCCAAAAATGCAGTTGTACTGTAATTATGAAACGGTTAAATTTTTAATTGAAATGCACTGCAGATATGAGTGAAATTGTGTAAAGTAACTCCATCACACTGTATAAAGCTATGATAAATTTTTTGATATTTTTACTGAAAACAAGACAAAAATACCAAGTAATTTTTTGCAGTGTGACTCCATTAAATGTGTGTGTGTGTGTGTAGATTAAACATGAACGGGCCAAAACGGACATGGCAGCAGGTCAAAATCAAATACAAGAACATTCTGCAGAATGGTATGGTCCCTGACTAATATTTAACAAAGCACAAGCATATATTGTACCCAGAAGGTGCCTGCTCACACATTGTCTGTACTGTTTTAGCAGTGAAAAAGAATACCCACAGACAAGGCACGGGTGGTGGGTCACCAAAGGCTGACCTTACCCCAGCAGAGGACATGGCCTTGGAGCTAAATAAAGGCAGGCCCGTCTTAGAGGGGATCCCTGGGGGGAAAGAGACGAGCATAGGTTCCTCCCAAGATGCCACCCGCTTCATTCAAGGTATGTCCTTCCATCTCTACATGGGATACAACCACATTCATATTGAATCAATTTGGACTGTCTGACTTTGGTTTACCTATTGCCTTGCAGTGTCTGGCAGCACTGTGTTCCTGTTAGAGCCACCAGCACAAGCACCAGACGATGCTGATCCAGTGAGTACTCCATCAAAGGCATACTGTAGGCCTGGCATGTCTTGTCTACTAGCTTCAATATGAATCCGATTAAATGTGATAGGGTGAAGGCCCCAGTGCAGCAGCAACAGCACATGATGGAGACGATGATGAGGAGGAGACCATCTCTCTGGATTCCAGAAGGCATGAGGTATCATGTTAAGACTGTGAAAGTACTATTTACTCTACAATGGTGAGGAGTCCTCATCAAAATCAAAAAATCTAATTTCTTTTACAGGACCCAGATGCTATACAGTGGGAAAACCAGCCTGGCAACATAGTGCGTATTAATAAAAGGACACCACATCCTGCCAAATTCCAGCTGCGCTAATTGTATTGTGTTCACAGAGCTCACAAGCTATCAGAAAGTTGTATGGCAACCACCTCCGGCGCCAAATAGAACTGGCAGACATAGACATTCAGTACAAGAAGAAAAAGATGGAAAATCTTGCACTGGAGTCCGAAATAAAAAAGAGGACAATTAGGAAACTGGACCTTGAAATAAAAAAACTTGAGAGGGAGGTGAGATATGCCTTCAATGTACACTGTATGCTAACTGTAACACAAATGTATTAATCATTATTTTTCTTTCCTCCCCCAGCTCCAAGAAGATGACACAGCTCAAAATAAAAATTAGGTATATTCTCGTAAAGTCAAGTGAGCCATGACATATGAGCTCTTATTGTGAGCACACAGGACGGTGGCATCTTTCTAAGGTTTTTTTTATTTTCCCAGCAATCAGTACAACCAAGTCATCGTTATAAGGCATCGCCCTCTTTTGCCCACCCCCCCCAGCACCAGGTGTGGCCACTAGCCTATATGAAGGCCCAAAATTGTGTGTTCCTTTCTGCTCTGACAATGGCATGCCCATTCGTGCGAGATGTGGTGGATGAAGAAGCACTTGTGCTGAGGAGAGCCTTCAGGCGAGAAAGGGTCTTCAGGGACCGGTTGGACCCACTGGCCTTCCCTGATGACCATCTATATGAAAGATACAGGTTTTCTGCAGATGGCATCCGGTATCTATGCAGACTACTGGGTCCCAGGATTAAGCACCACACTGCACGGAGCCATGCACTGAGTGTGGAGCAAATGGTTTGTGTGGCCTTGCGCTTTTTTGCTAGTGGAGCCTTCCTGTACTCAGTGGGGGATGCAGAACAGCTGAACAAGGCCACAATTTGCCGCACAATAAGGAGTGTGTGTCTGGCTATCAAAGCATTAGCAGATGTCTTCATCTCCTTCCCTGGCCACAGAAAGACTCTGTGACATCAAAGAGGAGTTATAATAATAAATAATAATATGCCATTTAGCAGACGCTTTTATCCAAAGCGACTTACAGTCATAGAGTTCTATAGGATTGCAGGTAAGAGGATCTACAAATTACAGGACAACTGTTAACACATAGTAGGATACTCATTACTTTGTGTGACAGGTTTCCCCAATGTCATTGGTGCAGTGGACTGCACACACATAAGGATAAAAGCCCCCTCAGGTGCCCATGAGGCCGATTTTGTGAATAGGAAATCCTTTCACAGCATTAATGTTCAGGTGAACATAAACTTTTTGATATTGTCCATTGACGAACACTCTGCATTGCCAGTGATGTGCATTGATTGGTGTAATATTCCTCATCTTATGATTTCAGATGGTCTGCAATGCTGACTGTGTGATCAGCAATGTTGTGGCAAAATGGCCTGGCTCAGTCCATGACTCCAGAATCTTTCGGGCCTCTGAAATCTATCAGTGCCTATCACAAGGTAAGCCACACAACCCCTATTTATAACCATCATGGCTGTGTCAAGAATATCACTGTGTTTATGAGGTAGTAATGATGAGATTTTGTGTTGACAGGTGAATTCTCTGGTGTGTTGCTGGGAGACAGGGGGTATGGCTGCCAGCCTTTTCTCCTGACACCTTTCACAGACCCCCAGGAAGCACAGCAGGCCTACAACCATGCCCATGCCAGGACCAGGGCCAGAGTTGAAATGACCTTTGGCCTCCTGAAGGCACGCTTTCACTGCCTTCACAAATTAAGGGTCAGCCCTGTTAGGGCATGTGATATTACTGTGGCTTGTGCTGTCCTCCACAATGTGGCCTGCCTGAGGAAGGAGAGGGCCCCCAGAGTGCCACCAGCCATGGACTGGGACAATCCGGCAATCTTCCCTGATGACGACAGTGGTCGGCTGCTGAGGGACCAATATGTGTTGAATTATTTTAGTTAGTATGTGTGCTTTCAATTTTGGTTAAATATGTCCTGCGGTGGCAGAGGAATTTGGGTTTTTTTGGGTTCGTTTTTTTACGAATTTGGCCTCTTATGATGTTTGTGCGGTATACTGTGTGTAATACAAGGCTGCAGGGAGGCTACTGCAGCCATTCATTTGTCTGTTCAGTTGATGTGTATGGATTTGTCCTGCATTTATTTTAGTGTGCAGACATGCAGGGTGTGTTATATACAGACCTTTGAATGTGTATGTATCATTTTGTATAATATGCTTGGATTTCTGTGCTTTCCATCTTGTAGAGTCACTGTGACTTCAGTTTCGAAAGGAGCTGATGGTTTACCTGCTTTGTTTTGTCCTTATTCAATAAAGGAACATAATGTTACACATTGTGTTTTTATATTCATATGGAATGTGTATTTGTTTATATGACAGAGTACTAGGGCCACACTGAAGAAAAAGGATAAAGTCATAAATTTATGAGGCTGGTTCTTTCTGCAGAAAAGCTACATATTGTTTTTACAGTTTTGATACTTATGACAATGTGATACTTAATATTCTGGCACATCAGCATGTCTTTTGTTTATGAAACCATACTGAAGTACAATTTCACGAAATGCCCCACATCTGTCATTTTAACAACTGTCCTCCTTTAAAACAACTGGTTACAATATTATGACTTGTGTTTTTTTTCCCCCTCTGTGGCCCTAATATTCTATCATTTTATATATAGCCTTATAGTCTTGGGAAACTGTAAATTATCTAATGATAGCAACATCATCTAAAAATCATTTTTTTATCCAAAATCATTGAAATTAATGATCACAAACGTTTAAATAATGACAGTGGGTCTAGTTATATGTGATAACAATGTATAGTGAGCAGTGAAATAACTATTGGTTTCCATTTGTGGTGACTGCTGACTGACATTAGGGATGAGATTAAATAGATCCTGGAATTTAGCCTGGTCTGGAGCAGGCTAGCTCCACAGAATAAATCTCCATGGTAATTTATACCATAACATATCCTCCTGCCCCCTATCCATCTTTAGTGCAAACCGGATTACGGATCAATTGAGCCAGGATCACCAAGATATCCTGGCTTAATCCCTTATCCTAGTTTTGTGCAACAGGCCCGGATAGGACAATAAAGATCTGGCGGCTATATGATAGACGAGTGGTCATTTGAAGGTGTCTGACAGACAGAGTGGTCCATGTGAAGTTCTGGACAGGACAAGCGGTCCATGTGAAGGTTGACAGACAGAGTTGGTCCATTTGAAGGTTTGACAGACAGAGGGTCCATGTGAGGTTCTGACAGAAAGAGGGCTCCATGTGAAGGTTTCTGACAGACAGAGTGGTCTATGTGAAGGTTCTGAAACGACAGAGTGTCATGGGGAGGGGTTCTGACAGACAGAGTGGGTCTATGTGAAGGTTTCTGACAGACAGAGTGGTCCATATGAAGGTTCGGACAGAAAGAGTGTGGTCCATGTGAGGTTCTGACAGACAGAGTGGTCTATGTGAAGGTTCTGACAGACAGAGTGGTCCAGTGAAGGTTTCTACAGACGAGGAAGAGCGGTCCATTGTGAAGGTTTCTGACAAGACAGAGTGGTCCATTGAAGGTTCTGGACAGACAGAGTGTCATGTGAAGGTTCTGACAGACAGAGTGGTCCATGTGAAGGTTCTGACAGACAGAGCGGTCCATGTGAAGGTTCTGACAGACAGAGTGGTCCATTTTGAAGGTTCTGACAGACAGAGTGGTCCATATGAAGGTTCTGATAGACAGAGTGGTCCATGTGAAGGTTCTGACAGACAAGAGTGGTCCATGTGAAGGTTCTGACAGACAGAGTGGTCCATGTGAAGGTTCTGACAGACAGAGCGGTCCATGTGAAGGTTCTGACAGACAGAGAGGTCCATGTGAAGGTTCTGACAGACAAAGTGGTCTATGTGAGGTTCTGACAGACAGAGCGGTCCATGTGAGGTTCTGACAGACAGAGTGGTCCATTTGAAGGTTCTGACAGACAGAGTGGGTCCATGTGAAGGTTCTGACAGACCGAGTGGTCCATGTGAAGTTCTGACAGACAGAGCGGTCCATGTGAAAGGTTCTGACAGACAGAGTGGTCCATTGAAGGTTCTGACGACCAGAGAGTGGTCCATATGAAGCGTTCTGATAGGACAGGGGTCCATGTGAAGGTTCTGACAGACAGGGTCCATGTGAGGTTCTGACAGACAGAGTGGTCTCCATGTGAAGGTCTGACAGACAGAGCGGTCCATGTGAAGTTCGATAGACAGAGTTTCCATGTGAAGTTCTGATAGACAGAGGTGGGTCCATGTGAAGTTCTGATAGACAGGGGTACATGGTCAGGTATATCTGTCCTCTAACTATGTAATGTGGACCTGAAGGTGAAATAGTCAGGACCAGTCATGTCAATCTCCAGTGTGCCAGGGGTCAGGTAACAGTTCATGTCATATCTCCAGGGGCAGGGGTCAGGTACCAGTCATTGTCATATCTCCAGTGCGGGGTCAGTACCAGTCATGTCATATCTCCAGGTGCAGGGGGGCAGGTACCTCATGTATATCTACAGGGCAGGGGTCAGGTACCAGTCAATGTAATATCTAGTGCAGGGTCAGGTACCAGTCATGTCATATCTCAGGTGGCAGGGGGTCAGGTACCAGTCATGTCATATCTCCAGGTGCAGGGGTCAGGTACCAGTCATGTCATATCTCCAGGTGCAGGGGTCAGGGTACCAGTCATGTCATATCTCCAGTGCAGGGGTCAGGTACAGTCAGTCATATCTCCAGGTGCAGGGGGTCAGGTACCAGTCAATGTCATATCTTCTCCAGGTGCAGGGGTCAGGTACCAGTCATGTCATATCTCCAGGTGCAGGGGTCAGGTACCAGTCAGTCATATCTCCAGGTGCAGGGGGTCAGGTACCAGTCATGTCAATATCTCCAGGTGCAGGGGTCAGGTACCAGTCATGTCATATCTCCAGGTGCAGGGGTTCAGGTACCAGTCATGTCATAATCTCCAGGTGCAGGGGTCAGTACCAGTCATGTCATATCTCCAGGTGCAGGGGTCAGGTACCAGTCATGTCATATCCCAGGTGCAGGGTCAGGTACCAGTCATGTCAGATCTCCAGTGCAGGTCAGGAACCAGTCATGTCAGATCTCAAGGTGCGGGGTCAAGGTACCCAGTTCATTCATATCTTCCATGCAGGGGTCAGGTACAGTCATGTAATATCTCCAGGTGCAGGGGTTCAGGTACCAAGTACATGTCAATTCTCAGTGCAGGGGTAGGTACCAGTCATGTATATCTCCAGTGCAGGCGGTCAGGTGGGTGTCCTGCTGTGTCTCTGAGCGATGGACCTCAGGTCTGTTACATTGGGTTTCCATGGTGACTGTCTGTTTTGTGTGGTGTCATGGTCATGTCTAGACTTGCGGCAAACCAGCCCATAATATCATCAGATGCTGTGACTAAAACACACACACACACACACTATCTGCCTCTTCTTGCCTGTTTGTCGGCTTTCCTTCTTGTCTGTATCTGTCTGCCTGTCTGTCTGTCTGTATGTCTGTCTGTATGTCTTCTGTCTGTCTCTCTCTCTCTCTCTCTGTCGGTCTGCCTGTCTGTTATGCGCGGTCTGTCTGTCTCTCTATCTGTTGTCTGCCTTCTGTCTGTCTGTCGGTCTGTCTGTCTGTCTCTCTGTCTGCCGGTCTGTTCTCTCTCTCTGTCTATCGTGCCTGTCTGTCTGTCTGTCGTCTCTATCGATGTCTGTCTTGCCTGTCTCTCTGTCTGTCTGCCTGTCTGGCTGTCTGCTTTCCTTCTTGTATGTCTCGTCTGCCTGTCGGTCTCTCTATGTCGTCTGCCTGTCTGTCGTCTGTCTGGTTCTGGTCTGCTTTCCTTCTTGGTTGTCTTCTGTCTGTCTGTCTGCCTGTCTGCCTGTCTGTCTCTCTCTTGTCTGTCTGGCCTGTCTGTGCTGCTGTTGTCTGTCTGTCTGTTGGTTCTCTCTGTCTGCCCTGTCTGTCTTCTCTCTCGTCTAATCTGCTGTCTGTCTGTCTGTCTGTCTGTCTGTATGCTTTCCTTCTTGGTGGGTCTCTGTCTTGCTTCTGTCTTGTCTGTCTGTCTGTCTGTGCTGCCCTGCCTGCCGTCTGTCCTGTATGGTTGTTGTCTGGGTCTGTCTGCCTGTCTGTCTGCCTGTCTTTCTGTCTGTCTGCCTGTCTGTCTGGTCTGTCTTTCTGTCTGCCTACCTGCTTGCCTGTCATATCTGTCCTGTCTGTCTGTCTGGCCTTCTCTCTCTCTCTGTGTGCCTGCCTGCCGATCTGTCTGCCTGCCTGCCGATCTGTTCTGCCTGTCTGTCTGTCTGTCTGTCTGTCTGTCTGTCCTGTCTGTCTCTGCCTGCCTGCCTGTCTGTCTGTCTGTCTGTCTGTCTGCCGATCTGTCCATGTGTGTGTGTTATACATTGAACCTAAGATCACACTAAAATAAATGAATGAGATAGTACTGAGTCTTGTTACCAGATCCCTTCTTTCAGAGGCACAACCACAGGCTGCTGGCAATCAATCAGGACCTGCAATCACATTGGAACTCAACATCACCTGTGCTCTTCCCTCAACACACAGCTGATTTAAACGAGGTGTGTGTGTCCAGAGGTTCTATACTGCTGCGGCCAACCGACCCGACCCTGACCTAACCTGACTGGCTGTTATCTAGAAGAGTTCAGAAAGGAACGGTAACATTTAAAAGCAGATTTGGTTTGCTGGGGAAGAGTCTATTATTATTGAGACATTTATTGGCAGTTGGTTTCTAAAGCTGCAGGTCAGTTTAGTTAAGCCCTCTAAGGAGTGTCTGTGTTGTTAAGGTAGTTGGCTGAAGGTTGTGTTAAGGTTAGGTGTTTGACGTTCTAACAATGAAGGAGGAGATTGCAGCAGCTGTGTTTCGTGGCTCGGTGGCGAAGCCGCCATGGTTAGTTTAGATTGCTGAGAGCAGAGAGAGGTTTTGATGCTGCCCTAACCTCGGCTCTGGTTTGACACCTACAAGACCCACTGGTACCCACCAACCAAACACCTGTCAAGGGACAGGGCCTACCGGTCCAGTACCCACACACACCTGTAAGGGAACAGACCTACACGGTCAGTTACCCACACACACCTGTAAGGGAAGACCTGACACGGGTCAGTACCCACAACACTGTCAAGGGACAGACCTACCGGTCAGTTACCCTCACACACGAAGGGACAGACCTACCCGGTCAGTTACCCACAACACCTGTCAAGGCCAGACCTACCGGTCAGTACCACACACACCGTCAAGGGACCAGAACTACCCGCGTCAGTACCCACACACACCTGTCAAGGACAGACCACCGGTCAGTACCCACACACACCTGTCAAGGGACAGCCTACCGGTCAGTACCCCACACACCTGTCAAGGACCAGGCCTACCGTCAGTACCCACACAAACCTGTCAAGGACAGCCTACCGCGTCAGTACCACACACACCTGTCAAGGGACAGGCCTACCGGTCAGTACCCACACACACCGTGTCAAGGGACAGCTACCGTCAGTACCCAGTACTTCAAACACACACATTTTCCTCTATGGTTTTGTTCAATGGTTTGTGTTCAGGTGTTGTGTAACTCACTGTCGTGCGTTTTTTTTTTTCCCCAAACCCCGGGGGGCGAAAATTTTAAATTTTGCTGGACCTCTGTAGAGCTCTCATTTCCCCTAACTGGGAGGGGGCCAAAAATTTCCCCTCCCCCCCCAAAACATTTTCTCTTTTACACGCTAAGATTTTTGCACGGGGTGCCCTGACTTTTTAAACCAACATCGTTGGTGCCACGTGTAAAAATTTCTCTATACTCTCTAACTCCCCATTTTTTAGCTTTACCCACCATTTTTGATTACCCTTTAAAACGTCGGTACCCCCCCCCGGGTAAACTGTATGTCGCTGGTATTCGTTTTAAAAAATTCAATACTGCGGGAAAATGGAGTCGCCAATGACTGGGTTTTAAATTTGTCAGAGCTAATGGGGGAGCCTTCGGCGTCTCAGACCCCAACGGGAGGAGTAGAGACTAAAAAAGACTCAGACTCCGACCCCCGGGAAAACCTTTTTCCCGCCAAAAAAATTTAATTTTTTTGGGAAAACCGGGGGGGGGGGGTTTTTTAAAAAGGTTTCTGGTCCCGGTGTTTTTTTTTTTTAAATTTACCCCCCCCAACGTTTGGGGGCTTTCAATATTCCCCTAAGAAAACGTTTCCTTTTTTTTGCAGGACGGGTGGAAAAAATATTTAATTTCCTTACTTCGGGGGAAAATTTTTTCCTTCCCCCTAAACTCCGGTTTTGGGTTGATGGGGTTTCCCGATGGAAAAAAAGGAAATCCCGTAAATTGGAACAAACGCACGGAAAAAACTCTTTGTTATAACTCCGGGGGGGGTTTAACAAAAAAGTTTGGGGAAAAACTAAAAAGTTGGTAAAGTTAAAAGGGAAAATTTAAAAAAGAAAAAATATTTTTGGCGGGGTCGCCAAAAAAACCCGCCCGGAAAAGCGGAAGGGACGAATTTGAGTGGGGAAAAACTATGGTAATGTAAGAATGGTTTTTATATCTAATTTTGCGAGCCAAAAGTTCACAACGAGTAGTAATGAATACACTGCTGTAGTAGTAGTAATGAATGGTCATTTATAGTTACTATAGTTCTGACAGATGCTCTATAAAGGTTCTGACAGACAGAGTGGTCCATGTGAAGGTTCTGACAGACAGAGTGGTCCATGTGAAGGTTCTGACAGACAGAGTGGTCCATGTGAAGGTTCTGACAGACAGAGTGGTCTATGTGAAGGTTCTGACAGACAGAGAGGTCCATGTGGAGATTATGGAAGATCTGGATTTCTCCCCCTTCCTGTAGGGTTGTGATAGGTCCATTTGCTGCCATCTAGTGGACATTGTGCTCATTTGCCCTCAGCTGTGTTTAGACTGTTGTTGTTGATGTTTTGCTGGTTTCTAGTGTGCTATGCAATATATTGCTTCTTATTATTGACACTTTTCCCCAGTCATATTTAAGGTTAGAACTGCCTTTCTGGGTGTTCTGATACTTCTAACTTGGAGTTGTATTTGTATGATGGCAGTTACGGTATTTCACTTTTAATGTGTATAGTATTGCTTGCTGGGTGTGTCCAATCAACTTTGTAACCACTCCCTCTTCAAATTAGGGCTAATTGGAAAAGCTGTTCAAAAGAGGACATTGTATTATTTCTTTGTACTCCCTGACGAAAGCCATGCAGCCGAAACACGTCGGATTAAAAAAATATATTATTTCTATTGAACATGACATACTAATAAAGGTAATAAAAATTATATGAAGAGAGCCTTGGTCCTCCTTTCTTTTAGTTTGAGCTTCTACTTCTAAGAATCCACCTCCCCAGAAATAAGTCTCTCACTGTTGCCGCTTGCTACAGACCCCCCTCAGCCCCCAGCTGTGCCGTGGACACCATATGTGAACTGATTGCCCCCCATCTATCCTCAGAGTTCGTACTGCTTGGTGACCTAAACTGGGATATGCTTAACACCCCAGCCAACCTACAATCTAAACTAGATGCCCTCAATCTCACACAAATTATCAACGAACCTACCAGGTACAACCCTAAATCTGTAAACATAGGCACCCTCATAGATATCATCCTGACTAATTTACCCTCTAAATACACCTCCGCTGTCTTCAACCAGGATCTCAGCGATCACTGCCTTATTGCCTGCGTCCGTAATGGGTCCGTGGTCAAACGACCACCCCTCATCACTGTCAAACGCTCCCTAAAACACTTCAGCGAGCAGGCTTTTCTAATTGACCTGGCCCGGGTATCCTGGATGGATATTGAATTCATTCCTTCAGTAGAGGATGCCTGGTTGTTCTTTAAAAGTGCTTTCCTCTCAATCTTAAATAAGCATGCCCCATCCATAACAAAGCTCAAACTGTTTGGGCACAGACCTGGGGCCTGTTGCACAAAAGTAGAATTAGGACATCCGGGATAAATGACTCAGCTGAGCTCAATGAAGCCAAAACATGTGCGTCCAGGCTTAATTGGTTGCACAAAGACCAAGCCAGGATGAGCAGACACGGATTCATTAAGCCAGGTGAAACCAATCCTGGATAGGTGCGCGCTCACGGCTCACTCAAATAGACCCCGCCACAGATCACAGATTAACTGATTTACCATGGCAACTAGAGCCGCGTACTTTTCCCCGTCGGAAGCACAAATCCTCATGGAGGCATACGAGGAGGTAAAAGATATAATTAAGAAGAAAGGCAACACCGCCACAGTGATAAAGCAAAGAGAAAAAGCGTGGCAAAGTATTGCAGACCGCCTGAATGCGTAAGTAGTGCACAATTACACACTCACCGCTCCGCTGAAACATCACAATTACAATTCAAATATTTAATTCACATCTCCAAAAATGCAGTTGTACTGTAATTATGAAACGGTTAAATTTTTAATTGAAATGCACTGCAGATATGAGTGAAATTGTGTAAAGTAACTCCATCACACTGTATAAAGCTATGATAAATTTTTTGATATTTTTACTGAAAACAAGACAAAAATACCAAGTAATTTTTGCAGTGTGACTCCATTAAATGTGTGTGTGTGGTGTGTAGATTAAACATGAACGGGCCAAAACGGACATGGCAGCAGGTCAAAATCAAATACAAGAACATTCTGCAGAATGGTATGGTCCCTGACTAATATTTAACAAAGCACAAGCATATATTGTACCCAGAAGGTGCCTGCTCACACATTGTCTGTACTGTTTTAGCAGTGAAAAAGAATACCCACAGACAAGGCACGGGTGGTGGGTCACCAAAGGCTGACCTTACCCCAGCAGAGGACATGGCCTTGGAGCTAAATAAAGGCAGGCCCGTCTTAGAGGGGATCCCTGGGGGGAAAGAGACGAGCATAGGTTCCTCCCAAGATGCCACCCGCTTCATTCAAGGTATGTCCTTCCATCTCTACATGGGATACAACCACATTCATATTGAATCAATTTGGACTGTCTGACTTTGGTTTACCTATTGCCTTGCAGTGTCTGGCAGCACTGTGTTCCTGTTAGAGCCACCAGCACAAGCACCAGACGATGCTGATCCAGTGAGTACTCCATCAAAGGCATACTGTAGGCCTGGCATGTCTTGTCTACTAGCTTCAATATGAATCCGATTAAATGTGATAGGGTGAAGGCCCCAGTGCAGCAGCAACAGCACATGATGGAGACGATGATGAGGAGGAGACCATCTCTCTGGATTCCAGAAGGCATGAGGTATCATGTTAAGACTGTGAAAGTACTATTTACTCTACAATGGTGAGGAGTCCTCATCAAAATCAAAAAATCTAATTTCTTTTACAGGACCCAGATGCTATACAGTGGGAAAACCAGCCTGGCAACATAGTGCGTATTAATAAAAGGACACCACATCCTGCCAAATTCCAGCTGCGCTAATTGTATTGTGTTCACAGAGCTCACAAGCTATCAGAAAGTTGTATGGCAACCACCTCCGGCGCCAAATAGAACTGGCAGACATAGACATTCAGTACAAGAAGAAAAAGATGGAAAATCTTGCACTGGAGTCCGAAATAAAAAAGAGGACAATTAGGAAACTGGACCTTGAAATAAAAAAACTTGAGAGGGAGGTGAGATATGCCTTCAATGTACACTGTATGCTAACTGTAACACAAATGTATTAATCATTATTTTTCTTTCCTCCCCCAGCTCCAAGAAGATGACACAGCTCAAAATAAAAATTAGGTATATTCTCGTAAAGTCAAGTGAGCCATGACATATGAGCTCTTATTGTGAGCACACAGGACGGTGGCATCTTTCTAAGGTTTTTTTTATTTTCCCAGCAATCAGTACAACCAAGTCATCGTTATAAGGCATCGCCCTCTTTTGCCCACCCCCCCAGCACCAGGTGTGGCCACTAGCCTATATGAAGGCCCAAAATTGTGTGTTCCTTTCTGCTCTGACAATGGCATGCCCATTCGTGCGAGATGTGGTGGATGAAGAAGCACTTGTGCTGAGGAGAGCCTTCAGGCGAGAAAGGGTCTTCAGGGACCGGTTGGACCCACTGGCCTTCCCTGATGACCATCTATATGAAAGATACAGGTTTTCTGCAGATGGCATCCGGTATCTATGCAGACTACTGGGTCCCAGGATTAAGCACCACACTGCACGGAGCCATGCACTGAGTGTGGAGCAAATGGTTTGTGTGGCCTTGCGCTTTTTTGCTAGTGGAGCCTTCCTGTACTCAGTGGGGGATGCAGAACAGCTGAACAAGGCCACAATTTGCCGCACAATAAGGAGTGTGTGTCTGGCTATCAAAGCATTAGCAGATGTCTTCATCTCCTTCCCTGGCCACAGAAGACTCTGTGACATCAAAGAGGAGTTATAATAATAAATAATAATATGCCATTTAGCAGACGCTTTTATCCAAAGCGACTTACAGTCATAGAGTTCTATAGGATTGCAGGTAAGAGGATCTACAAATTACAGGACAACTGTTAACACATAGTAGGATACTCATTACTTTGTGTGACAGGTTTCCCCAATGTCATTGGTGCAGTGGACTGCACACACATAAGGATAAAAGCCCCCTCAGGTGCCCATGAGGCCGATTTTGTGAATAGGAAATCCTTTCACAGCATTAATGTTCAGGTGAACATAACTTTTTGATATTGTCCATTGACGAACACTCTGCATTGCCAGTGATGTGCATTGATTGGTGTAATATTCCTCATCTTATGATTTCAGATGGTCTGCAATGCTGACTGTGTGATCAGCAATGTTGTGGCAAAATGGCCTGGCTCAGTCCATGACTCCAGAATCTTTCGGGCCTCTGAAATCTATCAGTGCCTATCACAAGGTAAGCCACACAACCCCTATTTATAACCATCATGGCTGTGTCAAGAATATCACTGTGTTTATGAGGTAGTAATGATGAGATTTTGTGTTGACAGGTGAATTCTCTGGTGTGTTGCTGGGAGACAGGGGGTATGGCTGCCAGCCTTTTCTCCTGACACCTTTCACAGACCCCCAGGAAGCACAGCAGGCCTACAACCATGCCCATGCCAGGACCAGGGCCAGAGTTGAAATGACCTTTGGCCTCCTGAAGGCACGCTTTCACTGCCTTCACAAATTAAGGGTCAGCCCTGTTAGGGCATGTGATATTACTGTGGCTTGTGCTGTCCTCCACAATGTGGCCTGCCTGAGGAAGGAGAGGGCCCCCAGAGTGCCACCAGCCATGGACTGGGACAATCCGGCAATCTTCCCTGATGACGACAGTGGTCGGCTGCTGAGGGACCAATATGTGTTGAATTATTTTAGTTAGTATGTGTGCTTTCAATTTTGGTTAAATATGTCCTGCGGTGGCAGAGGAATTTGGGTTTTTTTGGGTTCGTTTTTTTACGAATTTGGCCTCTTATGATGTTTGTGCGGTATACTGTGTGTAATACAAGGCTGCAGGGAGGCTACTGCAGCCATTCATTTGTCTGTTCAGTTGATGTGTATGGATTTGTCCTGCATTTATTTTAGTGTGCAGACATGCAGGGTGTGTTATATACAGACCTTTGAATGTGTATGTATCATTTTGTATAATATGCTTGGATTCTGTGCTTTCCATCTTGTAGAGTCACTGTGACTTCAGTTTCGAAAGGAGCTGATGGTTTACCTGCTTTGTTTTGTCCTTATTCAATAAAGGAACATAATGTTACACATTGTGTTTTTATATTCATATGGAATGTGTATTTGTTTATATGACAGAGTACTAGGGCCACACTGAAGAAAAAGGATAAAGTCATAAATTTATGAGGCTGGTTCTTTCTGCAGAAAAGCTACATATTGTTTTTACAGTTTTGATACTTATGACAATGTGATACTTAATATTCTGGCACATCAGCATGTCTTTGTTTATGAAACCATACTGAAGTACAATTTCACGAAATGCCCCACATCTGTCATTTTAACAACTGTCCTCCTTTAAAACAACTGGTTACAATATTATGACTTGTGTTTTTTTTCCCCTCTGTGGCCCTAATATTCTATCATTTTATATATAGCCTTATAGTCTATGGGAAACTGTAAATTATCTAATGATAGCAACATCATCTAAAAATCATTTTTTATCCAAAATCATTGAAATTAATGATCACAAACGTTTAAATAATGACAGTGGGTCTAGTTATATGTGATAACAATGTATAGTGAGCAGTGAAATAACTATTGGTTTCCATTTGTGGTGACTGCTGACTGACAGTAGGGATGAGATTAAATAGATCCTGGTCTGGAGCAGGCTAGCTCCACAGAATAAATCTCCATGGTAATTTATACCATAACATATCCTCCTGCCCCCTATCCATCTTTAGTGCAACCGGATTACGGATCAATTGAGCCAGGATCACCAAGATATCCTGGCTTAATCCCTTATCCTAGTTTTGTGCAACAGGCCCCTGGATAGTACAATAAAGCTCTGCAGGCTATTATGATAGACAGAGTGGTCCATTTGAAGGTTCTGACAGACAGAGTGGTCCATGTGAAGGTTCTGACAGACAGAGCGGTCCATGTGAAGGTTCTGACAGACAGAGTGGTCCATTTGAAGGTTCTGACAGACAGAGTGGTCCATGTGAAGGTTCTGACAGACAGAGTGGTCCATGTGAAGGTTCTGACAGACAGAGTGGTCTATGTGAAGGTTCTGACAGACAGAGTGGTCCATGTGGAGGTTCTGACAGACAGAGTGGTCTATGTGAAGGTTCTGACAGACAGAGTGGTCCATATGAAGGTTCTGACAGACAGAGTGGTCCATGTGGAGGTTCTGACAGACAGAGTGGTCTATGTGAAGGTTCTGACAGACAGAGTGGTCCATGTGAAGGTTCTGACAGACAGAGGACAGAGCGGTCCATGTGAAGGTTCTGACAGACAGAGTGGTCCATTTGAAGGTTCTGACAGACAGAGTGGTCCATGTGAAGGTTCTGACAGACAGAGTGGTCCATGTGAAGGTTCTGACAGACAGAGCGGTCCATGTGAAGGTTCTGACAGACAGAGTGGTCCATTTGAAGGTTCTGACAGACAGAGTGGTCCATATGAAGGTTCTGATAGACAGAGTGGTCCATGTGAAGGTTCTGACAGACAGAGTGGTCCATGTGAAGGTTCTGACAGACAGAGTGGTCCATGTGAAGGTTCTGACAGACAGAGCGGTCCATGTGAAGGTTCTGACAGACAGAGAGGTCCATGTGAAGGTTCTGACAGACAAAGTGGTCTATGTGAAGGTTC